>JAUMHB010000002.1:252036-275878 GCA_032359685.1 Pittosporum tobira
CATAAAATTAGAAGGGGGGCTAAATAAGATCAAGAAGAAGTGAAGAACTGAAGAAGAAGAAGAGAAAAAGAAGAAGACCAAGAAGAACACAGAGTCAGTTACTGTGACGTATAGAAGAACAAGAAAAACTGAAGAATGAGAGAATAAGAAAGGAAGAACTTACCAGTGAATCCGACTCTGGAAATCCGGATCGATGAGTCGCTGTCTCGCTGGAAATCTGAGAGGTGCTAGTCTGCTGGATCGAGAGGTGCTGGTCTTGATGTTGGAAGGGTCCAGAGCGAGTCAGCGATGTAAAAACAAAAGGGGGCTAGGGTTTTTTTTTTTTTTTACTTATATAGAAGTCAAATCTGGTCAAAAGTGAACATTTTTAACCAAATCACTAAGTCGACCGATCTGTGCTCGACTTTCTCGCCTTATCGTTGACTTGCTGGTCAAAGCGCTCGACTTGGAGACTGATCTAAAGCGATGGCTCGTTTTGATGATTAGCCGACGCCTTGTCGATTAAGCGACCTAATCGTCGATTTGATGACTATGCCTTAAATCCATCCACTTTAACAGCAAGTGGATTACACTAACTAGAAAGGGAGTGAAATGGCTTCCAACAATAATAATAAATGTCCAAATAACTATATTGTCCTTCATTGTGCATTAAATTGATAGAACATACCCCTCCTTTATTACAAAGCATAAAAGAGACAGAAATTCCAATTTCACCATAAGAAAGTCTGCTGCTTGGATTTTCCATCCATTCAACTTTCTAGTCTGCAATTTGAAACAGGTTATGTATGCCATCTACCTAATATTTATAGGGATAAATAGAGGGAGAAAATGCGTGTAGAAACAGAAGTACATATTCTTACTCTGCTTTATTTCTCTATAGACTCATCTTCTATGAAGCATATCTCAAGGGTCAATCACAGTTTCATATGCCTTCCTAACACACTGCGAACATATGTTATATGCTATTATCCTTACTAAGCATTCAAGAAAATTCCAACCCCATTTTTCAGAAACAAAACCAATAAATTCCATTAATTAGTAAACAAAAAGCGGAAATTGAGAAAACAAGGGAATTTTGGTATCAGCTGATTCTAGCCTGCAGATGAACTGGGTAAACTTTAGTCTTGAGCATCCAAATTGAGATAATCCAGTTTGATGAGAGCAGAGAAAATGGAGGAGGCGGGTATTGTAGTTGACAGAGAAAGGAGAGGACTTTGGTGGTAAATGACGAAATTGACAGGTCCACCTCGAATCTCGACAGAGCAGGAGAGAGACACTGAAGAACAAGTCGAGTCACATTTGACTTCATGTATTGAAAGAACAGAGCAAACATGGAGACAAGTTCTCTTTGAGGTAGTTAACTTTAGCAAATATTGATTAAGACCAACTTATAGAAACAAAGGGAACACAATGATCATTTTTTTCTTAACCTCAATTCTCACTGAAACTTTCGATTTTTGGATCCTGGAAGCACCTTTGAGGTCGCCATTCTCCTAGCAATAGCAGTGAAACCCAAGATTCTTTTTTCCTCAAACTATGTGTATCAAAATCGCCAAATTATTGAAAGGAGTGCTACGAATATGAAGACTAGATTGAGCAGCAAGGCGGTCTCGTTGGTGGTTCCTCCAGTTTCCACGATGATCCAGGTGATATCCCGTGCTGGCCAACCACTACCCAAGTTCGAGATTTGGTACTGAGAGAAAGACAGTGTTATCCAACCAGTACATCTAGTAAGGGCCAAAAAGGTCATTCAACTATCGCTGTTAACGCCATTATAACCCTTATGATCCCGGGAGAGAGTTTGCTTGATTTTGCAAAAACGCAGGTGGCCAAATGTTTGATTTTAAACTTGAGATGGGGTATTGCAGTTTTAGTAAAACCATTGGTGGTAAATTGTAATTTACCTCACATTCTATATTGAAGATGCCATCAGTGCTATCTACAATTAGGAACTTAGGTTTCTATTCGTAGTGACGAAGATTGATATTGTTTGCATATATTGCATAGTAGTACATTCCATGTTATCCATACAAGCAGTGAGTGAGTGAGGGATGCATGTTTTACTCACTAGTACCTGTGGTTTACTCCAAATGTCACATAACCACCTGTACTCCTAAAAACCACACATAACCCCCTATGGTCTTAAGGCAAGGTTCAATAGTTACATTATCCATCCAATTTAATTATGCTTGAATGTGCTGAATTTCTGTTTGCCCAAAATTCTCTTCAAATTCCACACGACCACCTATAGTCTAGAAACCTACACAGATCCCCACATTATTTTTAACGCTTTTAAGATGGCAAGCATTGTTGCACTTTACACTAAGACCATAGGGGGTTATGTGTAGGTACTTATACTATAGGTGATGCTGTGGAACTTGGTATTTTCACTTCTTAATTTACTTCTTTTTTTTTTTTTGGGGTTGGGGGTTTGTGTGCTATAGGTGTGTTTCTTTTTTGTGAATTTGGGATGTTGATTTGTAAAATGGATTTTGCAGAATATGTGCAGATTCAATTTGCTTTTTCGGGGAGGTGGTTTTTTTTGCGGGGTGTCTGTTGTTGTTGTTGATGGGGTGGAGGGTGTGGTATAGGTGTTTATTTTTTGTGAATATGGGATGTTGATTTGTAAAATGAATTTTGCAGGATACGTGCAGAAAATTACAGCGCGCAAGGATATTGATGTGATGGAGGATTTGGATAATGGAAAGCCACCTTGACACAAATTTAGTGATTTCTCTTTTTCCATCCGAGAATCCTCATGTAAGACGAACTTCGACGAGTCTAGCTGATTGTTAGTCGAGGCATTATTGTTGTAATTCTTACGCAATCTTTGGTTGATTTATTTTCCTCCCAATTTTTTTAAAACATGAATAGGAGGAAAGATTCAATTATACATTTGTAATAGACGGTGATAATGAATCGAGAACATGTTTCCCTTGCAATTTATGCAAAGAATCTACATTCTACACCTACCTTTTTTGTCCATATTTTTGCATATATTCTACAAGTATGTTTTTGGGCAATATGTTCGGGAAAGTTATTCCTACTTATCGTATGGACTAAAGTATCAGAATATCTTCATTTCGTGCATTTCTGTCTACACCTTGTTTGATTGTGTACGTGCTTACTATAAATGGGTCAGTTGCTTAGGGTTTTACCATCATAAATTGCACAGTAAAATATGTCAACCTCGAGATTTTTGGATATGCAGTACAGCCTTTCAAAAAGAAAGTTCCTGCGAAAACCACTCTCCTTCGGGAGCAGGCAAAACTCCGGCCAATTACCTGTTTCCCCGCCAAGCACCGACGAAATGCAGCTAGTGTTTGACAAATTTGACCGCGACAAAGATGGAAAGATTTCCAAAGACGATTACAAGGCCATACTAAGATCACTCCAAAAGGGAAGCAGTATCACAACGAAAGACGTGCAGAAGATTTTTGAGGTTGCGGATCTCGATGGGGACGGGTTCATCGATTTCCAGGAGTTTGTGGAGGTGCAGAAGAAGGGAGGCGGGTTGAAGATGACGGATTTACATGGCGCGTTTCGGATATTTGATTTGGACGGTGATGAAAAAATTAGGGCGGAGGAAGTGTTCGAAATGTTGGAAAGGCTTGGGGAAAAATGCAGCTTGCAAGATTGCAAGAAGATGGTGAGAGCAGTTGATACTAATCAGGATGGTGTTGTAGATATAGAGGAGTTCCTGAATATGATGCGCCAGTCGAACAAGAATTAGGGGAAATTCTCTCGGATATTATAAGACCGACGTAATGAGATATAAACAAACCGTTGTAACTTTTGTGTTAATATTGTATTTTTTTTTTTTCTGAGATAAATTATTATTTCCACGAACATCCTTTACAATTCACATACACATAATTAGAGAATCACAGGTTATTGAGCCTTTTCACTTGTGCAACTGTTAAATTATTAATATAATGATTATAATAATAATTTAAGGTATAATAATAATTATTAATATAATAATAACATATTAATAACAACACATTCTTAAGGTATTCGATTTTTCATAGCAGTTTAAGTTTTACACCCAAAATCTCTATCTACTATTAGTAAATATAATTGGACAAATTTTAGGAGTACATTTATCATTTTCTCTAAACATCTTCACATTCATATTTATTCAATCCAAGTTATATTGTCCTAATTTTTTAATATTTTTTGAATTTTAAAATGATCTAAAAATATTATTATATATTATATATTTTTTAAAAGTAATAATATTAAAAAAAATAACAAATGAATATATTAAATATATAAATATTCTAAAATATAATATATAAATAAATATTATTTTAAAATATTTTAAATTTTATGCCGAATATAGTTGTATAACTTAAACAGATGGAATAGTATTTTTAAACTAAAGTTGCTATGGTGTTTTAAGTTCTATAAAAATGGAAACACCATAATGCAATACGCGGTCTTAACATTATAAGCTTGTTTGGTTTCAATAATTTGAAGTGATTATAATTTTTTAAAAGTTATAATCATTTCAAAGTTTTATTTGTTTTCGTTTTTTCAATAAGTTATTTTTAAAATGTATAAGCTACTAAAATACATAATAATTACTTTCAAAAAGTTAAGTTTTAGAAACTTATTCAATAATTTGTTTTACAAAAATTACATCAAACAAAACTAACAACTTATTCAATATTTTGATTATTAAATAATCGATAGGCTCGTTTGGTACAACTTATTTGAAAACAGATTATAAATTATTTAATAATCAAATTATTGAATAAGTGATTAGTTCTGCTTAGTATAATTTTTTTAAAATAAATTTTTGAATAAATTTTTGAAACTTAGCTTTTTAGAATTAATTATTATATGCTTTAATAGTTTATAAAATTTAAATGTAATTTATTGAATAAACTAAAACAAATAAAATTTTAAAATAATTTTAATTTTTAAAATTTTATAATTATTTTAAATTATTAAAATCAAATTGTCTCTCTATAATCTATTTTTAAATAAAGTGTATTAAACGATTAAACGAGCCCCATAAAAATGAGGAAACGAGGAGGCAACCCCTTCAGAATATAGCCGCTCACATTTTACCGCCACATACTATTTAATTAATTTTAAAAGAAAAAGCTTCTAGTATGTCGGAACTGAGGATTTCGATTGAAGAAGACGACGACGTCGAAATACTTTCTTCCTCCTCCTCGGATTCCAGCGATTCAAGCGACGAATTTTCCGCTCAACCTGAAGAAGACGATGGAGAAGAAGAAGAAGAAACCAAAATCAAATCCAAATGTGATACAAGTTCCCGATCCGCCATAAATTCAGCACCTCCTAACAAAGATCGAAAGTCACAGAACGTTGATGCTCTTGTGAGGTAGTATAATATTACTTCAATTATTGAATTTACACTTTTACAGTCACATTTCCAATCGTTGAAGCAGTTCAATTTTTGTCTTGAGTTTTTATATTTCTGCAATTTCCCTTTTGCGGTCTATTATTACTTATGTCCCATTGTGACTGATTTCTGAACACTGTAATTGGAATTGGAGATCATTTGGGTTTGTCTTCAGCTGGGAGGCTCCTATTTTCTAATTTAATGTTATAGGTTTTACTGCAAACGTACAATTGCGTTGATTTATATAGGGGGTTAATTTGATTCTGTCCCATAGAAACTACCCTAGTTTGATATTTCAGGTTAAATTGACTCTTTTTAAAGTCAAATCTTACATAGATAGGAGGAGGGAGTATAATCATAAGAAACTACGTCGAATTTACTACCAACTCCAATGTTAGTAAGCTTGAAATTGAGATTGATATGCTTGATCACTTACCAAAAAAGAATAAAATGATATGCTTGATTATTATTTTATAAATGGTCAACTTATCCTGAAAAGTCAAACTAAGCCATTTTTTATGAGATAGAAAGAGTACCATCCAAATTCAATCCCATATGTGTTTTTATCTCTCTTTCACTCGAGATACTAACTGGATATATTTATGTGAACTAGAAAATGCACTATATACTTCTTTTCTATTCTTTTATATTTTTTGAGAGCTGGAGTTGTTTTATACTCCTACAGTCCCACGTGTATTTTTCTTTTTCTTCTTTTGTTTGTGTGCGTGTAACTTTATAGTAAACTAGTTGTTTATCCCTGCGTGTGTGCAAGACAGAGCGAAATTAAAATTTTCACGAGTTACAGTGTTTGAAGTTACATTATTTCAGAAGGGAGATACCTCACTATTTAGGCATGTACTTAAGGTGGATGCGCACACACACATATGTATTTGCCTGAACAAATATCTCAATCAACTAATGAGAATTTGATATTATGATACTAGAGGGAATCTTGTCGTAAAAAGGCAGTCGCTACTTCCTCGAGTTCTTTCAGTGACAGACAGAGCAGAAGCCGCTAGGAAGCCATTTCAACCTCCTTGTTCTAATGGCTACTCTGATAACAATGAAAAGCTGGCTCAACGTCTGTGGGCTCGTAAACGGTTCGTCCCCTGGGGGTCCACGAGGCCCGTTTTGGTCCCGGTTACAAACAGGATGAATGTTCCTGTTGCAACTGAAAAAAAAGTTTTAGAAGAGGATAACAGTCTGCCACCAGGGGTCGAACCTTTGGTGTTGTGGCAACCTGAGGAATCTGAAGAGGGTGAAGATGCTTTGACACCAATAGCGGTTGATCCCTTGCTTCTTAAATTCCTTCGAACCCATCAAAGGTATTGTGTATGGTGAATAAATGGATATAGTTGGACTTATCTATTAAGAAATGTGAAAGATAAATTGGAAATAGATGGATTATATTTCATTTCACCTGGTCTATGAATCCTGTATAAAAAATGTTGGCAGGCTTTTGGTTAATGGGGTATATCAATATTTTGGCTATCTTTACACTGGATAGTTCTTTATTACATACTAAGTGGCTGCGTTTCTAACTTCTTTTCAGAGAAGGGGTCCAGTTCATGTTTGAATGTGTTTCAGGTTTATGTAGTGCTGCCAATATAAACGGATGCATTCTGGCTGATGATATGGGGTAAATAAATATTCTGAATATTTATTTTACTTATGTGATTTTCCTTTCTAGGTTATAAGTCCCCTTTTTTTTGCCACGTGTGTAGTTTGGGAAAGACTTTGCAATCAATCACGCTGCTATATACTCTTCTTCGTCAAGGATTTGACGGAAAACCAATGGTTAGAAAGGCAATAATTGTAACTCCTACGAGTCTTGTAAGCAATTGGGAGGCTGAAATTATGAAATGGGTCGGGGAAAGAGTTAGGCTTGTTGCCTTATGTGAAAGCACCCGAGACGACGTAATCTCCAGCATTAATAGTTTCACAAGTCCTTGCAGTCACCTAGAGGTAAATTTAGCAGAGCCATTCTGGACGTCAGGAATTAGATACTTAATTCATCTCATGCACTCGCAGGTACTAATCGTTTCATACGAGACATTTCGGATGCATTCAGCAAAATTCAGCCAAAGTGAGTCCTGTGATCTTCTCATATGCGATGAGGCTCACAGGCTGAAAAATGACCAGACGTTGACGAATCGAGTATGAGTTGTTTGAATAGTGACTCCCATATTTCTTTTATGAATTCTTATAACTAGTATCCCTTTTTTGACTTTGGTTGAAAATATTAAATCAGGCATTGGCTTCTCTATCATGCAAGCGCCGCATTCTATTGTCGGGGACTCCAATGCAAGTGAGATTTTTTTCTTTCCGACTGTTGATTTCTTAATTGTTATCAAGTTGTCATTCTTGTATCGTGACACAACTTTTACTTCTCTCTTTAACCTCCAGAATGACCTAGAAGAGTTTTTCGCCATGGTTAACTTTACTAATCCAGGAATATTGGGTGATGCAGCATATTTCCGTCGATATTATGAGGTGAGCCAATTACTGCATACCATGCTATTATTTTTTTAATATATATATTTTATTTTATTAACTTTGCATTGTTAACATACTGTGATGAAGACACCAATCATCTGTGGAAGAGAACCCTCTGCCACTGAGGATGAGAAGAAGCTAGGTGTTGACCGCTCCTCAGAATTGAGTGCAAAAGTTAATCAGGTACATGTCTTCCTGACAATAATACAAGCTTAGAAGCTAGCTTTCTCTCTTAATTTTCTTTAAGAAATTTGATTTGACACTGATTTGTTAAGATAGGTGTAGTTTATAAAGTTCCTTGAAAACCTGAGGATTAATTCGTAGAACTTTGTTTCAGTTTATACTGAGGAGGACTAATGCATTGCTATCAAATCACCTACCACCAAAGGTAAGGAATGTATCTTAATCATGTGCACCAGTTAGTCAAAATACACATAGTTGACTTCTTTTCAATTTTTTTTAAAATTAAGGAATAATTAGAACTGCTATTTAACCTATTATGTAGTGTGCTTACTTAACTGCGGAGTCCGTAATTTAATAAAATAAAATAAAAAAGAAAGAAAGAAAGAAAAAAACTGCTGCAGCATCAGTAAAGTTCAACGAGACATTATAATTATAGTTCACAAACATGTTGTATAGACTCTCTATATAATTTCATTGCAATTAATGAGTTTTTAACGCTTTTTGACCCTGCAGATAGTTGAAGTTGTTTGTTGCAAGTTGACTCCTCTCCAATCAGAACTCTACAACCATTTTATACATTCCAAAAATGTAAGTTTAGCAGTATCATTTTAGGGTAATTTTATACTCCGTATTGTGAAAATGTGTATAAGCTACTGCTTAACTGTGATTCATTAACGTGAGAATATTTATATACTTTTTTTCTCTCGTTAATGGTAAATACAGGTTAGAAAAGCAATTAATGAAGAAATGAAACAAGCAAAGATTTTAGCTTGCATAACAGCACTAAAGAAGCTCTGCAATCATCCTAAGGTGCACCTTAGCATATCATTTGGAGGATTATATTTACTGTTTGATAATTACAGCACAGTTTGCTTATGCATGTTACTCATTTTGAAGCTGATATATGATACTATAAAAAGCGGGGGTCCAGGAACATCGGGGTTTGAGGACTGTATGCGGTTTTTTCCACCAGAAATGTTCTCCGGAAGGTAAATACCTGTAACTAAATGCCCATATATGAAATTGTTGCCCACTGATACCGACTCAAAATGATTCTGCGTGTTATTCTGTTAGATCTGGATCATGGACTGGTGGTGATGGAGCTTGGGTTGAACTATCAGGGAAAATGCATGTGTTAGCCCGATTACTGGCCCACCTCCGTAAAAGAACAGATGATCGAATTGTCCTAGTATCAAACTACACACAGGTAAATTGATGGTATCTTTACTCATTAGGAAAATTATCCTTCCTACCATATTTGGTTAAATATCTATTAACTTTCATTCCTTTTAAATATCAGACTCTGGACCTTATTGCTCAATTATGTCGAGAAAGAAGATACCCATTCTTAAGGCTTGACGGAAGTACGTCAATCAGTAAAAGACAAAAGTTGGTCAACAGTTTCAACGACCAGTCAAAGGTATGTACATTTTTCTTCCTTTGAATTATATGTAAAAAATATAAAATAAATAAATAAATAATATCATTCTACATGTTGCAGGATGAGTTTGCATTTCTGCTGAGCAGCAAGGCTGGTGGTTGTGGCCTCAATTTGATTGGTGGAAATCGACTGGTTCTGTTCGATCCTGATTGGAATCCTGCCAACGACAAACAAGTAGGGGCATTTTATTCCTTTTACATTACTTTGTTTTGAGTAATGACAGGAATATTGTTTTACTTGAGATATTGCGTAAGTTTCACCATCCTTTTTTTTGTTTTTCCTTTTTTATCCATATGTAGGCTGCCGCAAGAGTCTGGAGGGATGGGCAGAAAAAGAGAGTATACATCTATAGATTTTTGAGCACTGGAACCATTGAAGAGAAGGTTTTGATTTTATTTTATGGTAGTCACTGTAATTTTTTTAAAGTCAGTTTGATGAATAGTCTAGTTTCCGGCAGGTTTACCAGCGCCAGATGTCAAAAGAAGGGCTTCAGAAAGTTATTCAGAAGGAACAAACTGATTCTAAGAACCAAGTATGTTTGTTCTTGTATTATTATCATCATGTAACTTGACAACTGTCAAAAGTCAAAATATAATGGCAAGAATTTTTACTGCAGGGGAACTTTCTTTCAACAGAAGATTTACGCGATCTGTTTACATTTCATGAGAATGTGAGGCAAGTTTATCCTCTCTTTCTAACTAACAAAATATAACCAAAGATTAAGATTCTGCCCTAATTAACAATATCTATGTAGTTCGGAAATTCATGAAAAGATGAATTGTATCCGCTGTGAAAGCTGTGGAGAAATGGAGGATGACATGCCTGAAAATTTACGGGAAGTGGATGGAGTTAATTTTGGAAATGAAGACTGTCAATCTGATCAAGAGGATATAGGGGGTTTTGCAGGTATTTCTGGGTGCTTGCACAAGTTAAAAAACTCAGAGAAACAGGTTAGTCAATACTTTAGATATATGGGCACCAAAGTTTATGGCAAAAATACTGAAAATAGTCCCTGTACTCTTGGTTTAGTTTCATTTTAGTCCGGGTACATTTTTTTACCAATTTAATCCTCGTGGCATCATTTTGTTCCTTTTTTAAAATGTGTGTGATAGAGCCTGATGTGCCCCTCTTTGAAATGAGTGTGAGGATTATATTTGGAAAAAAGAATGTATGCAGGCTAAATGAAACTAAACTAAGATTACAAGGACCATTTTAGTATTTTGAACGAAGTTTAAGTAATACATATGGTTCTCACTATCTCCCTGTATTGTTTTGTTTGTCCTTCACAGGTAGGTACTCCTCTGGAAGAGGATTTAGGTAGCTGGGGGCATCATTTTAATCCAGCATCTGTTCCTGATGCTATTTTACAAGCTTCAGCCGGAAATGAGGTGCGCTAAAATACATTTAAAGTGTTCTATAAATTTGTTAAAATGTTGAATAACAATAAAAAATGTTACTCCGTCCCACAAAAGATATCCCGTTTGAAAATTTAGCAAATATTTTGAATATACTTTCCTTCCATGTGTACCTTTAGACACGACAAATTTTCAGTTTAGTTGCGGTCGAATGATGATGAGATGGTGATAGTAAACTCGAGGACATTAAAAATGGAACTCCTTTAGCATAACAAGAATATTTAACAAATAAGACTCTTTTCGTAGAACGGACCGATTGTAATGCAGATTTCCAGAGACTGAGTCGACTATTTTTGGTGCCTTCTTGTTGAAACAGGTAACTTTTGTTTTCACGAACCAAGTTAGTGGGAAGCTTGTGCCCGTTGAATCAATGGTGAGCCCAAATATGGATGGAGTGGACCGAAATAAGAAGCAATTCAACACAAAGGAAAATTTAAGCCGGAAATTTGTATCAACATCTCGACATCCACAAGCACGCCCATGGAATTCTTCCAATGGAGATGCAACTAAGAACAAGTTATCAGCTACTTTCAAGCCTTTGCAAAGGGAGAGTGTAATATCAACGCGGCCGTCTTTAGAAGGTAAAGTGCATGCAGCCCTAAAGCCTAAACTCTCTTTGGGAAATCAATTACCTCAAAAAAGACTTTCTCCTGATCATGTAGATGATGATGATTTTCAATGAATTTTTGGTTTTTCAGATGATTTATTTTCCATTTTTACTTAAGTCAAACATTAAACTTTGAGAAAAGTCAATTTTTCTTGAAATAGCACAATCGTACCTTAATGCAGTATAAATACCTTGTCACCGATATGGAGTCATCCTGGCATCATTTAGAAACTTTTACCGCTCTAAAGGGGCTTGTAGATCACCGCTACGTTTAGCAAGACACTACCATATTAATACTAACAGAGATATTTTCTTATAAATGTTATTACTTCCGTTCTAAAATTATAGATCACCATTACGTTTAGCATGACACTATCATATTTAATACTAGCAGAGATATTTTTTAGTAGTAGTAGTATATTTTCCTATAAATGTTATTACTTCCGTTCTAAAATTATAGATCATCGCTGCGTTTAACAACACACTACCATATTTAATACTGACACAGATATTTTCCTAGTAGTAGTATCCAGACGAAGTGCAGCAATCACTAGTCCTGCTGTTAAGAACACACTAGACTAGGAACATATCTAAACATGGATCTTTGCTTTTATTTAATGGCTGATTGTATTAATTAATGCAGTATAAATATAATATTTTCTTTGTTTTAAAATTAGAGATACATTAAAAGTTGCACCAAAAAAAAAAATACATTAAAAGAAAATTAAATATTCGATTACAATTTTTACATAAAAGAAATGTATTTTTCTAAATTTTTTTTTATTTAGAGATTATGTAAAATTTTGTTTATATTTGCTAGGAAATGATAAATAAAGATTATCATGGTGCTTTATAATATTAAAAAAAAATTAATTTTGAAACATATTAAAAATAAATAATTATTTTTAATTTTAAAGCGGAGTTACTACCACATTGTTAACTTTCTAGGGAAGATCTATAATCTATGACGACTATGTATGCTTCTCTTTCAAGACATTGAAGTTGTATGTTTCTAAGTTGAACCTTTAAACAGCTTATGCCCACTGTTTTGTGAGTTTTGAAGGAAAATAAAAGAATGGAAAGTTAAATAATGAGAGAAAAATAAATGAATTGAAAATTCGTAAGTTTTTTATTATGTAGTTTTTGACTTGATTTGATTTTTTTAATTTATTTTTAATTTATTTTTCTCGAGAGAGAGAGAGAATTGGTTGGTGAGAAACTTGAATAGGCAATTCTACTTCTGTTCGTTTAGTTATTATGTTGTCATTTATTTTCTTTAAAAACCATCGGCACGAGAATTGGAAAGACTTATTTCCCCCTCGCATAGGTTTTCTTTCTGTTTTTGAACTCACGAAGACATTGTTAGAGAAGGGATGTTGAAGATGGAATGTGTTATGGCAAACTCAAAACCACTCAAAAATAATTATTTCGTCCCAAAAAAAGTAAAATGTTTGAAAAAATACAAAACTTAAGAAATGTGTTTGATTATAAAAAAATTATTTTAATTATTCTTATAATATTATAATTTAAATAGTTGAATAGTAGTTGAAGTGGTGGACTATCATGTTGATGTGTTGGTTAAAGTGGTAGAATCACTTAAAAGATGAGAATCCTTGAAACCTTAAACTAAGTATATAAATACATGGTCAAAATCAAATCATTGTCCTACAACTAAACTTTTTATAAATTTTATTTCAATTTCAGTCAGCAAATACATTCAGATCACAAAAATAAAAAATTCGAGGGCGTAGTTATAGTTTTGATCCCAAAATATACTCGCTTTTGAAACTAAAATCTTAAACTTTTAATTTTGATAAATCGAACCCCGAATAAGCAAATCGGTAGAAATTAAATCTTTTGATACCGAAAAATTCAAAAATACTCCGAAAAAATGTATGTGCCGTGCACACGAGGGGCATGTTTGTCATTTTAAGTTGAAATTCTAAATTCAAAATAGTTCAGGGTCAAAATTATAAATTCAAAATAGCTTAGAGTCAGAATTATAAATAACGTCAGTTCGTATTTTAAAGTTCTAAAATTTCAGATATATATACAAGGTTGATTTATTAGTAGATTTTAACCATTATTTTTACTAATTAAATACTTATAATCTAGTTAAAATTTTTTTTATCATCCAATACTTAATATTTTATGTTATGTTCTTATCATCCATGTGTTTATGCTTTTATTATTAAATGCTTAATATTTTATTTGTTGTGCTATATACATATTGTATATTTATTGTTCATTTAACTTAATTTAAACAAGAATGGAACCGATTTTAAAATTAAACATAATAATTTTTAATGTCTAATAATTATAAAATTAATTAGTAATGAATATGCATGGGTAATTTTTAATTTAATTTAATTTATTTAATATTAATATAATTTATAAATTTTATCTTTTATTATTTTTATTTTTAGAGATATCTCTGCATGGATTGATTAATGTTTAAGATTAATACATAGTTAGGGTTCAAATACTCTGCGAAGATATAATTCTCAGTTACCCAATCAATAAGATTTAAGATTTAAGATTTAATTTCTATAAAGTCACAATATTGAGGTTCAATTTAACTCCGAAAGTGTGAATAGTTTGGGGTCAAAATTATAATAAGCCTTCATATTTAAGTTTATTTATTTTATTGTTATACCAAAAAAGTCCCTGCTCCTGTAAAGAAAAAAAATCTGACAGTCCCAATGTTTAATTTTTATAAAATCAAGATATTGAGATTCAATTTATCAAAATTAAAAATTAAAAATTTTAATTCCAAAATCGAATATATTTTAGAGTCAAAACTATAACTAACCCAAAATCGACAGAAAACTTAACAAGGCAACTTATTAATGCCATTTGTGGATAGAAACACAAAGAGTCGATTCTTCCTATAATAGTATAAGCTTGAAACAAATATTACTTCAAGGAGAATCTAAGCACCATTCAAAGGATCCAATTAAAGAAATGTATATTTTGTTTTCTTGATCTGACATCGAGTTCACAACCATGGTGGAAAATAAAGAGAGAGGTTATTAAAGTAATTGTATAAAAACAAATTTTGGTCACTTTATAGGAGACCATGCCCTTAGACCAAGCTTTTCTCCACTTGCTCATGAGGGCTGGTTCTACAGTTTTTTAAAATTCCTTTTCTAAATTTTAACAGGTGTAGTGCTGGGAATCAACCATTTGTCGCAGTTTCATTTGGCGATCCCGTAGAAATTCCACTTAGAAGGAGGGATGATAATAAACCATGTGAGGCTCAGTAGTGTGTCATGTAAGAAAAGGGATTCCTTCTACTTAATCACCATGTTATTAGTCACTAATTACCTAAAAATATAATTTTCTTTGTCGATATTGACCTTATTTTGTAGCAGTTCTTTCTTAAGCAAATCAAGTCTAGGATTCTATAGGCGCTGCTGCCACTTGCCAGTTTGGCCTAAGAGGAATCTATCCTGTTAAATGAGCCAAATCTTTATTTAAAGTATGAGTTCGATTCATTAAAGTTTAGTTTTAGTTCAATAAAAGAAGTTTGTAAGTGTAACAAGTTGAGTTTGAGCTCAATTCGTTCAAATAATCTAAATTATTGATAAAAAAAAAAAAAAAATCTAATTTCAACTTATTAAAAGCTCGTTTTTCGTCTTCGCTTATTTAACACTATACAACTCAATGCAATGAAACAAATGCTAAAATTACCTAAAAAAAAAGTGTCCTAAATACTCTCTCTCAGCCTTGACTCATCATTTTGTCTCATTTTAAAAGAAAACGGGAGCTCAAGGATTCGTAAAGGGGTTACTCAGCAGAAATATGTCTTACAGACTTATAGTTGTATGTTGGGTGAGAAGGTTTAATACCAAATTAAACCAATAGATCACTTTGAATGCAGAAGGTAAAACTTAGGAAGCATGATTGTTCAATTTTTTTCTTTTATGGAGGCTGTTGTTTTGGCGATCCTAAATTTACAATCTAAAAAATAAAATAAAATGTATGACTCTTTTTCTGGGCGAATGCAGTACTCCCTCTGTCCCAAAAAAAAAATACAAAATTATCTAATGTATACAAATTAATAAATATTGTACTACTTTTCAGGTAAGAGAATCATTTTCTACCACATAAAATTTGTTTCTCCTCATACAACTCTTATTCTTTAAATATATACCACATAATCTCTTTGATTTATGTGATTGGTCTTTTATTTTATCACCAAAAAAATATACTTTTAACTTTCGTTTTTGAAATGGAGATAGTATAAGATTGTGGAGAGGTGTATTTGTGTGTGTAGATATATAGCTAGGGCTTGTGCTTGTCCAAGAACATTCATCAAGTAGAAATGAACATTAACAAGTAGCAGATTTCGATGAGAGTTATTAACTGTTGAGATAGAAAATTCAACATTGTTATTCCTTTTGCTTCCCATGTTGGTGTCATTTGTGTTTTTTGGCTACTTCCTTTTACAGGCCTTAAAGTAAGCGATGAGCTTAATATATACTCTCTCCGTTTCATATTAATAATCGTTTTAATTTGATGCACATAGATTAAGATCAATAATAAATATTAGTCTTCAATTCTAATTTTATTCTTTATTGAAAATTGTGAGCAAGACAGAGAAAGAAATTAGACAATTAAAACTCCTTGGTAAAATGAGAGAAATTATGGGTAATATAGGAAAAAATCTATTATACTCTCTTAAAAAACTACAAATGACAATTATTTTGGAATAAATTTCTCCTTCTAAAAAGACTAATTTTATGATCAAAGTCAAGATTTTTAGATTAATAATTAAGAATGTATATCAAGATTTTTTAAATCAAAATACTTGAGATTAATAGTACATTCTATGAAGTTTTATATGATTATGATATTTCTGTCTATATTTTAAAGAAAATACATGATTATTAATTTGAAAAAAAAAATCAATTTCATTGTAAAAGTCAAATTAGGACATTTAATACGAAACCAAATGAGTAATAGAAACTTATGTTGTGTTTGGTTCTTATTTCTTAAGAAAAAAAGAATATAATGAAATTTTATATTGAAATTGAGTGGTGATTGAAAAGAAATGTGTAGTTTAGTTTTTTTTTAAAAAAATTGAAAATGAAGAGTATGAGGGAATGAGAATTGAATGTTTATTTCTCTTGAAAAATGTGAATTTCATTTATTCTATTCATTCTCTCATTTTTAATTTAAATTATGTGATTAGTTAATTATTTCATTCCAACTCCCACTTATTTTGAATGTAAAATTTTTTATTTTTTATTTTAAAAGAAATGAGAATTAAACACAAAATTATAGTATATGTATAGAGACGTGCATCTGGGGAAGGTCTTTCTTGGAAATGAAAAGTTGCTCAAAGTTTTAGCTGTTTTGATTACATTAAGCCATATGATGGATCGCAGAGCGGTGTTGAAAATTGAAAATTCATTTATCACTGAACCTTGTCTTCATAGTTAAATTTGTCTTGTATGAAAAGTGTAGCGTGGGTTCGCTTGAGTTTTCAAGTTTGACCCAGTAATTGCGTGGTCAATGTAATTCAGCATCTCCAGCACACTCGCCCTTAGTTAATTAATTAATTTTAGATGATTGAAAGTTGGCTTCATATGGTCTAAGCTAATGTTTTGTCATGACCAAGTTATATATACATATATTATATTATTGTGTGTGTGTGTGTGTGTGTGTATAATTGGGATAATCTATAGTGGGCTATAGAACTTTTTGCATTGGCATATTTGTAATCGTCCATTTAGATAGCGAACGGGTTAGAATCGTAAAAATCGTGCATTAGAATATTTAATTATCGATTATTTTTGTCTTATTATTTTATTGTTCAAAAAAAAAAAAAAAAACTCAAATTAAACCCCAATCTACAGCACTTTTTGCATTTGTGTACAACAAAAAACATATTTCATGAATTGTAAGTAAAAAATTTTGGAGTGTAAATATTAATTTCCAAGATGGAGAGGAGGAGGTGGTAAGCCACGTTATTAGATAATAGTAGATTATTGTACAAGTCTTACCTTATTCTCAGTGATAACGAAGCACTTAAAACAAGCAGCTTCTTTATATAAGTAGCAAGTACATGTGAGTTATTTATAGTGGGAAGTAGTGAAGAAAATAATTGTACAAGTGAGTTAGTGTTTAGTTTGTGACTGCCCCCATGGCATGCTTAAACATGTTGAACAATGAGCAGCAAGGCTTCTGCTCTGCTATGGGACCAAGAATCTCATTTTCCAACGATTTTGTGGATACCAAACAAGCCCTTAAACATGAGACCAACAGCTACACAGAAGCTCCCGTATCCTCGGATTTCGCGTTCTCTGTCCCGAATTACACGATGAATCCTGCAGACGAGCTCTTCTGTAAGGGCAAGTTGCTGCCATTGAAAGAAAATAATAAGGTGGTGACTCTGAGAGATGAGCTTCTCGCTGGTGATGATGATGATGACTATGCAGATCATGCGATGATCCCGAGGTTACCGAAGAATTCGGGTTGGTGGAAAGAGAAGTTAGGGCTGAAGAGAAATCACATTGTGGGAAAGAAACCTGATAACGGAGGATTGGAGAGAATTGATGAAGCTAAGAAGTCTGTGTTCCTCAATGAAATGTTCACCAACTTCACAGGTTAGATTGTAATTTTACTCTTCGTTTAATTCAGTGTGATAGCACATTTACAAAAAATAAAAAATAAAAATCTCCTTGCTTTCCAATTTTCAAACTTACCGGATTCTGGTTGTGCATAAATCCCATCGTCTTCAAATTTTTATTTTTATTTTTATTTTTATTTTTTTAGTAAAATTGAATTAATTTTACCAACTGAATTACTTTTGATTTTTGTGTTACAGGATCTAATAGATATGAACAATTGCTTGAGGCAAAGAAATCGCCATATGAGTTTCAAATGGCAATGGGAGGATTAATGTATGTTTTCATGCTAGTTAAGAGACTAGTTAAGGTTTGGTTTTGATAATATGGAGATCTTGATCTAGGGTTTGTGAAACATTTATTATTAAGCAGCTAGGGCTAGGCATGTGTGTTGTGTGAAGAAGTCATGTTACTCTTTTTTGTCCTGTACAAATGTTTGTTTTCCAATTAAGTCTCTTCCATGTTAATTTGTATTTGATTTTGATCAATTAATTCATCAAATAAAAGCCATCTTCTATTTAATTAATTACTACTATTTCCTTTACTATGTTGAAACTTGTCATAATAAGTTCACATTAAAAATTATATATATATATATATATAAAGAAGCTAATTAGTTCAAAATAAAGCGTAATATTGAGCCGAGTTTGACATGTTACTTCAAATTTCGTAACATCTTCATGAAGAAAAAAAGGGAAGCAGACAAGCCTATTGTTCTTCTCTTCACAACAACAACAACAATAATAATAATAATAATTGGCCAAAATGGTAAGAAAGGACAGGATCACGAATTTTCAAAATTAAGAGGAGTGAATTGTAATTTTATAAGTTCCGCAATAGTCTAGAGCCTTGTGGGTCATTGTGCAGTTGGCCGAAAAAATGATTAAGTAAAGATATTTTTGTATCAGTAAATAATAACACATTTAAAATTCATTTGACTATATCGTATTGTTTAAATTATTTAAAAATCAATAAAATTTATTAGGAAATTATGAAGGGTATTTTTTTTTTTTTTTTTTGAGAGAGAGAAATGCAACAACAATTATTTTTAAAATGTTGTTATTCATTTTTCACAACCTAACCTATGCTTCTTCCTTTATTTAGTAAATCCTACTCCTGGGTTTTCACAATATTAAATTGGATATAACGGGCACGCGACTGATGATTGGCTGATTGCAGTGAAAAAATTGGCCAAGCTAGTTAGAAAGAACTGGATTTCAAAATTTCAAAGTTAAAAAGGAGTTATTTGTGAATTTTATAAGAAGATTTGGGGCAAAACTTTCAATTGCCTGAAAAAAATGCGGGTCATTAGAATTGATGAAAAGACTAAAATGCCATTACTAAGATACTACTAGAATATTTTCTGACGCCCCTGTGTGATGACTATTCACGTCTTTGATACAGGTTATTTCCGTTTTAAAATTGAAGAATATGATTAATTTTTAAAAATTAATTTTAAATATTTTTAAATTCAGATTAACATAAATTTATTTATCTATTGAGAAATTTATTTGTTGCAAGTAATAGTAATTTTTAAAGAATTTTACGATTGTATTTAATTATTTATTATAATCATATTAATTTATATAATTTAAAATTTAAAATTTTGTTTAAGCCAATAGTGCATTTATGTTTTGAAAATGTGGAGTAGTCTTAGGCCTTCTTTGTTATCTATTTAGGCCCCATACTTGGATTCTGCTGTAAAAGGCAAAGCAAAGTTGTTTCTCATGTTATCTGAATCTTTTGGAAGGTCTTAAAGGGAAGCACCTGTGGCCTAATGGATAAGGCGTTTGACTTCTAATCAAGCGATTGTGG
This sequence comes from Pittosporum tobira, assembly GCA_032359685.1. Taxonomy (NCBI): domain Eukaryota; kingdom Viridiplantae; phylum Streptophyta; class Magnoliopsida; order Apiales; family Pittosporaceae; genus Pittosporum; species Pittosporum tobira. Next base: position 272,009 of record JAUMHB010000002.1, read on the forward strand.
GTTCGAGTCCCACCAGGTGTGCTAATTTTTAAATCTAATTCATTTTTGATAATTGTCGTTTATGATAATAGTTTCTTAATTTTATTAATGAACTTCATAGAATGTAACTTATGAAAGGCATTTCATTGAGAGCAACGCATTTCGTTGACAACAGCGCAACAACAATATATTAAAGGAAAACTTATAATCATTTATGTTGATAAATAAATACTCCTATTTACTTTAAAGTAGATTTTACTATATATGTGAAACATATAAATGTATTAGAAAATATAAATATAAATATATTTTTCATACATTTTATAATTTGTGTCACGCAATTTCTAAAATATGGTGTATATTTTATGAGATGGACAGAGTAATAATTTGAAAATAAACCAACATAAAATTTTCATTCTAATCGTTACATGCATTTTTGGCATAACAACATTAAGTGCTCGTTTGGTAGTAGCGTTGAGAGATTATGTCACTGTAAAATGTCATGTTTAATAGATTGTGATAGATTAAATTTAAGTTCAAAAAATTAAGTTTACATTTTAAATCAAACTTCAATAAAAATTTAAAATTAAATTTAAGCTGCAAACAGCAGTTTGAAAAACTGTACCAAACAAACCCTAAGAGATTATGGTCTACCAAATTTATAAACTTTGTTTTTATTTGAAAACACTTGTCAAATCTCCTCCAAAATCTCATCAGATATGTTGAAAATTTTATCCTTTTTTTTTTCCTTAACTATCAACCCATAATCATTATTCTGATGTACTCCATAATTTATAAATATTAAGGATATATTTATGTTTCTTAATTATCCTAAAAATAGCAAGTGGTGCATTAAAGAGGAAAGATATGGGACATTGAGAAACATTGAGATGAGTTGTTTCTCCACAAAAATTATACATTTCCCACCGCAAATAAAAAGTAAACTATTTCATGATAATACCTTGAGAGCAACCTCAAGTCTCTCACCATGATGCCTTTGCCTCTTCCGTAAACACAACCTCAAGTCTCTCACCTTTCATCTCCAAAACCTCAATCTCATCATCTAAATTCTTAAGCAAATCTTTCACATTCATAATCTTCACCTCAAGATTCCCGATTTACTCTTCGGCTTTCGCCTTTTCAACTCTCTTACACTTCACAACATCCTCCCATTCAAACAAAAGGGCCACTAGCTTCTTTATCCGGGCACGTAAAAATCCAACATTCATGCCTAAATCCTCAAAGGCCTTTAGAGTATTGTCCCAAATTGTGAGATTCTCGCGAGAAGCGGAAAGTTTACAAGCTCCAATAGCATCGGCAATGTTGACTGTCTCAGAAATGACTCCTGCTGCTAATTTCAAGTTGAGCCCATTTAGAAGATTGTCATGAAGAAATGAGTTTTGACTGCAGCAGAGTTCATAGTACTTGATGCGAAGGTGTGGCGGAATCTCAGAGTCTATGATTAAATTATCAACAAGAATATTAAAATTCTCGATACCCTTCACATCTTTGAAATCAGTAATTGATTGAGAAAATCTTATGCCTTCCAAAATTTCTGATGTATAATAATCATCGCCATCAATTTCAGATTGATCTGCTGCAGCCTCAAGGTCATTGTTATTATGTTTCTCCCTTTCCATTTCACTAATCTTCATGTCCGGATCGCTATGATCTTTAATGAACACAATGGAAAGATCAACAAAAGTAAATATTCCATAGTAAATAATATTGACCATTTTTAAATGAGAAAATGGGGGGAATATATAAAAAGTGAACGAACTCACCGGTATCCATTGGTTTTACACAAGCATCCAAATTTAGAAGGCCAATGGCACCATCAATATCTGTTAATCCATTTGCTCTTACAATATACACCTGGAGAAGACATGGAAAGGCATGTGAAGCGAGGTAGAACCCAGTATTATGACACTAAAGAGCTTTGAAGCGCTAAGAAGTGCTAGTAATATGACATTTGCTAAGGCAATCTGTATACGATGATGTCTCATTCTTTGTGGAACTACCCTCGTTACACAAAATGGTCGCATTTGCAAAAACTACAAACTTTATGGATATATTTTTATCCAATGTTTACCCCTATATATGAATGCAGACTTAGCAGTGATGGTATGATAGTAGAACCCTGATGTCAAAAAAGCTAAGTACATTGTCATTTTATACTATCATTACAAAGGTTGGACTCTTTTCGTGGGGAAAAAAAAAAATTTCCTAAATGGGACTCTTTTTGTGGAACGGTAAATTTATCCTATCATTACAAAAGGTTAGATTGAAAATTTAATGCATATATTGTGTGGAATAAAGAAAACAAACTGATACAAGAGGATTAACCATTACCTTAAATCTGCCAGGTCCAATCATTTGAAAAACCAAAACATCTTTCTCGAGCAATTTATGAGCAATGGAGAACCCTCTCCATCCAGCACTTAGTCCATTCTTATCGATAAGATACTTCGTTTCGAATTCTTTGCCATTTTCATCCACCAAAACAACGGTGTCATCATGCTTCGGCAAATGCAAGTTCACTGAATTTCTTGGGGAAACTCTGTCAATGTACAAGATTGCACAAACAAATTATTTAAGAGTACTCGGAAGCCTAGAGATTCAGTGACTTGCATTTGCCAATGCAAGTCACTGAATTTCTTGGGGAAACTCTGTCAATGTACAAGATTGCACAAACGAATTATTTAAGAGTACTCGGAAGCCCAGAGACTGCTGACCAAAAAATGGTCGTACTTCGTGTTGGACCACAATGTACACTTGCTTGTGCACAAGATGAAGACTGCCAACCATTTTTGGTGAGAGACGGTTGAGCTCCCGTTTTCTTTAAGTTTTAATTTCAACTTTTTTTAGATAATCCAAAAGTTTACCAGCCAAAATCCACCAGCTACATGTGACGGGAGCATAGGCTTCAAAAAACTCGGGAATTGGGATATTAAATTTGCTTGAACCTCTTTAGCTCGTTCCATGGGAGAAGATTTTTCTGGAACAGAATCATGACTGACAATCGGCTTTGGTTCATAGCTGTAAAAGAACAGAAGAGCCATGTTCACATTTTAACACATTGTAATTCTTTAAAAGCAAATTTTACGCAATGAACTTACCTTACTATGGACTTGTCGAGGTTAAAGGACACCTTCATAAGAAATAACACATTATTTCCCATCATTTCAACAGTATGACAACAAATAAAAATTAGTCACTCATATCACTTATACAGATTAAGGAAATTAGATACACATGGAACGAATCCATTCCAATAAAATCATGGTCGACAATAAGGAAAAGCACAGTTTCAATGTAAGGTGTTCTCCATAACCAATTTTAAACTGAGGCGGTTAAACTAGTATATCATTTGTGCTGTCACCCACTTTCTGCAATATTACTATAAATCAGTTGTCTCTCCCATTTGAAGGCAATCAATAATCCTGAATTTAGGTAATTCTTGCTTCAGCTGAGAGTATCACCATAAAAATTAAACAGCTTATGTTGCGTTTGGTTCCGGATTCCTTAGATAATAGGAACAGAAGGAAATTTAAATTGAAAAAGAGTGGAAATGAAGTTGGAAATGGAATGAATGAAACCCCGACTCCTTCAATATGAATAAACATTTACTTCTCATTCTCATTTCATCTTCATTTTCAACTAAAATTTGATTGCTAACAATATATTTCATTCCCACGACCACACATTTTCAATACCAAATTTGGAAACCAAACACAAGATTAGTTATTTTATATTTTTGGCGGAGGCATTTTCGAGGTCAAAACCACAAATGCAAGTACATTTTCAAGTGCAACTTGTTGGAATTTACAAAGTTGAAAAGGTATGGCCAAAGGATGCATTGGTTGGATGCAGAAAGAATAAATGAAGAGG
>JAUMHB010000003.1:0-11149 GCA_032359685.1 Pittosporum tobira
AGTAAAGTTAGAAATAATAAATTTTTCATTAATATTTAATGGTTTATATAAGGTCTGTTTGTCTGTAATTATTAAAACTGATTATAACTTATTTTTAAAAATTAATTATCTTAAAATTAATTATTTTTATTAATTTAAAAAAATTATAAGTTAAATATAATATATATTGTTAATTTATTTGAAAAAATTGGTTAATATGTATTTTTTTCAGCTTATAACTTATTAAAATTAACAAATAAGTTTTCAGTTGTTCTGAAATAAACTGTACTAAATAGGCCCATAATTATACTTTATATTTTTGAATTTTATTAAATTAAATTTGTAAAATTTAAATATAATATAAAAATTTTAATTTTTTAAAAATGTTAGAATTCTGTAACTCTTTTGTGAAATATCGAAAGTACCCTTTAGATGTTTCGGATTTTAAGAGTATCCCTGTAAGGAAACGAGGAAAACGACCTTCTTAAATCTCCGTCTAAAGACACAGAAAATGGAGAGCCGGCGCTAGTCGTACCGCCATTATTACCATTTGTTTGCAAGCTTTTAGAGGTATCTGAAGAGTATACTCCTCCATTGGCTTCTCTCAACTCTCTCTCCTCATACAATATTTACCTTCTTTTTTTTTTTCTAAATTTAATTTTATTTAAACGTGCTTAGTTATGACTTATTCACATTGATATATACAGTTATATACACACATTGATCATGGTGTGTCTCTCTATCCTTCTAGCTTTCTCTCTCATTTCACACTAGAAGTTTGAAAACACTTCGCCACGAATTTGAAACCTTCAGTTCAGATCTGGTGGCGCTTTTTGAAAAATCATATATATAAGATTGTTATTACACAAGCCCTAGTTTTTAGGGAACCGATTCAGTTTCTCCTTCAGACACGGTTGCATCTTAATTAGGTATATACTTACACATCTAACTTCTTATTAGTAATGTGTAGTAATCTGACTTGAAATTTCAACTCTTTCACTGGATCTGGAATGTGATTTTAGGTTTTAGTAAGTGCAAAGTTTGACTTAATTTCTCCGTAATTTGATGATGTAAAATTCCAATGCTTCCTCTAATTTTCTCTTAATTGAGGGTTTATTTGTATTAATTAGTGAGGGATTCCCATATAAATCTTTTGATGATTATTATCTGTAGTATATGTCGAATTTTGACTTTGGTTAAAGCTCTTCAGTCATTGAGGACGGAAGAATTAAGCTACGATGGGAATAACATTAGTTGATGATAATAGTTCGAGTTTATTGCTTTATTTATATTTCAGGATCTGAGTACCATCTTTTAGTTAGTCCTTATGGCATCGAAACCATTCAAGGCAAGCCGGTTATCCATGTCCTCATCTGCTAATGGGGCGGATTCATACAACAAACCTCCGACACCCCCAACTGTGACATTTGGCCGGAGAACTTCATCTGGCCGATATATCAGCTATTCGAGGGACGATCTTGATAGCGAACTTGGCAGCAGTGATTTCATGAACTACACTGTACACATACCACCAACCCCTGATAACCAACCGATGGATCAGATTTCTCAGAAGGTTGAAGAGCAGTATGTATCAAGTTCACTCTTTACTGGTGGATTCAATAGTGTTACACGAGCTCATCTCATGGATAAGGTAATTGAATCAGAATCAAACCATCCCCAGATGGCTGGTGCGAAAGGATCTTCGTGTGCCATTCCTGGGTGTGATGCTAAGGTAATGAGTGATGAACGTGGAGAGGATATCCTTCCTTGCGAATGTGATTTCAAGATATGTAGGGACTGCTATAAGGATGCTGTGAAAACTGGAGATGGAATTTGCCCAGGGTGCAAGGAGCCTTATAAGGCCACCGATTTAGATGAGGCAGTGGAAAATGCCAAGCCACTTCCACTCCCACTTCCAGCTACAATGTCAAAAATGGAAAGGAGATTGTCATTGATGAAATCAACTAAGTCACAGTTGGTGAGGAGCCAGACTGGAGATTTCGATCACAATCGATGGCTGTTTGAAACAAGTGGCACCTATGGGTATGGGAATGCCATATGGCCAAAGGAAGGGGGAGGGTTTGTAAACGGGAAGGGTGATGAGGTTGCTGAGCCTTCAGATCTGGTGAGTAAGCCATGGAGGCCACTCACCCGCAAATTAAAAATTCCAGCTGCTATTCTCAGCCCATATAGGTACACTTTGTTTCATCTTTTATTTTTTCGAATATTGTTCCACGGTTACTAAGTTGTTGTCCCCAAAATTGCATAACAATCAAATGGTGCTCAGCTGGTCACCATAGAGAAGCATGCACGTTGATGAAACATAGTATATTGATAGAGAAAGTAAGATGCATAAATTTAGAATGTAGATGAAGTTATTTTTTACTACTATTTTTTAGTGTTTTTTGCAGATAATATTTTTTTTAAAGTAATTTCTTGTGCACATGAATTCAGTGGCATGGGCCGCGTGGCAAGGAATTTTTTTCATTTGGTGCTAAACTTAACACTAACCATCAATTTTTCTCCCATATCAAGAAATGTTTTGAGTGAAAACGTAGAGATATTATAGTTAAAATTTCTACAAAATTATGTTTTCAAAATGCAACAATAACCCTTTACGATGCCTAGCATTCTAAAAATATTTGAGAACGTTTTCATTGTTGATAGGATCAAATATGTTTATCAGTATACGTAACCATTAATGCACTCAAATTTTGGTTGGATCATGTATCAGTGAAAAAGTACTACAGTAATAACTTCCCACGGTCCAACCCCCAAAAGAAGAAAAATAAATTATCAAAGACTCAAAAACTCTGAACAGGAATTAACAAGAATATATGTGTTTCATTTGCCAAAGAAAAATTAACAAGAATATATGTGTTTCATTTGCCAAAGAAAAATTAACTTAAAGCTGGTGGTCAGTGAGGCTGTGAGTGATACTGATTGTTGCAAGAGACAGAAGTAAAAAGAGAGAAAGGAGCAGAATTGTGTTAGGGGGTATGTGGGTAGAGAGAGGAGAGAGAGGAAAAAGAATAAATTAAATGGGAAGACTTAAAAATTCAGATTTTTGAGAGTTTGGCTGAATAAATTCATTTGGTACAATGTTGGCCTTTACGTTTTTTTCTTTTTTCTTTTCTGAGGATTACTAGTTATCAATGTACTACTAGTATTAATATTATTATTTTCAAAACATTCACTGGGTATGGCTGCACTTGGTGGCCCTATTGTGGCTCGCGCCTTACGTGTTGTTTGGTTGACGATGACCAAAGCATCTCATCTCCAAATCTGACCTAGCCTTTAGTTTTCTATTCTAGCCAATAAGTTCATAAATGCATTCAATTGATTATCCACTATTCATTTTAATATATATATTCCATTAGTTGTGTGATTTTATCCTTGGAGGCAAATGTGTAATCTCATTATGTCCATGTTGATAATTTACTTTCCGTTTCTTGTCACTTCTTTGCTCACAGGCTTCTAATTGTGATGCGGTTGGTTGTTCTTGGATTTTTCTTGCAATGGAGGATTGCTCACCCGAATAACGATGCAATCTGGCTATGGGGGATGTCCATAGTTTGTGAATTATGGTTTTCTTTCTCTTGGGTTCTTGATCAACTGCCTAAGCTCTGCCCTGTTAATCGTTCCACGGACCTTAATGTCTTAAAAGAGAAGTTTGAAACATCTGGCCTGAATAACCCTTCTGGAAAATCTGATCTCCCGGGAATAGATCTTTTCGTCTCCACCGCAGACCCTGAGAAAGAACCCCCTCTTGTCACCGCAAACACCATTTTGTCTATTCTATCTGCTGATTATCCTGTCGAAAAGCTTGCGTGCTATGTTTCTGATGACGGTGGTGCACTTTTAACCTTCGAGGCCATGGCAGAAGCTGCAAGCTTTGCTAACATGTGGGTTCCATTCTGTCGTAAACATGGCATTGAGCCTAGGAACCCTGAATCTTATTTCAATTTAAAGAGGGATCCATACAAGAAGAAGAATGTACGGACAGACTTCGTCAAGGATCGTAGAAGGGTAAAACGTGAATATGATGAGTTTAAGGTCCGCATCAATGGACTGCCAGAATCTATCCGCCGCAGATCTGATGCCTATCATGCCCGTGAGGAAATTAAGGCCATGAAGCAACAGAGACAGAAGAGAGATGACGAGGTTGTGGAGACCGTCAAGATTCCAAAAGCTACGTGGATGGCAGATGGGACCCATTGGCCAGGGACTTGGTTGAGTCCATCAGCGGAGCACACTAAAGGTGATCATGCTGGTATTATACAGGTATAACTTTATTTATGTGCTTTTAACCTTTTAATTTTGTTTGAAGGGAAAGAAAAACCTAATAATTCAACACAATGCAGGTGATGTTGAAACCCCCAAGTGATGAGCCATTACAGGGTACGGCTGATGACATTGGGGTATTTGACCTGACTGATGTTGATATCCGTCTCCCCATGCTTGTTTATGTATCTCGTGAGAAGCGCCCTGGCTATGATCACAACAAGAAAGCAGGAGCCATGAATGCCCTTGTTCGAGCCTCTGCAATCATGTCTAATGGGCCCTTCATTCTCAATCTTGACTGTGACCACTACATCTACAACTCCCAGGCCATGAAAGAAGGCATGTGTTTCATGATGGATAGAGGTGGGGATCGACTTTGTTATGTCCAGTTCCCTCAGAGATTTGAGGGTATTGATCCGTCTGATCGGTATGCCAATCACAACACTGTTTTCTTTGATGGCAACATGCGGGCCCTAGACGGGCTCCAGGGTCCAGTCTATGTTGGAACCGGGTGCCTCTTTCGAAGAATTGCCCTTTATGGCTTCGATCCACCTCGGGCCAAAGAGCACCATCCCGGTTGCTGCAGCTGCTGCTTTGGTCAACGTAAGAAGCGTGTTTCTAATACCCCAGAGGAGAACCGGGCCCTTAGAATGGGTGATTCTGATGATGAAGACATGAATCTCTATCTATCGCCTAAAAAGTTTGGGAACTCAACTTTCCTCATTGATTCGATCCCGGTTGCAGAATTCCAAGGTCGTCCTCTAGCAGATCATCCTGCTGTGAAAAATGGACGGCCACCTGGTGCTCTTACCATTCCCCGAGATCTTCTAGACGCATCCACTGTTGCCGAGGCCATTAGTGTCATTTCCTGCTGGTACGAGGACAAAACTGAGTGGGGAGAGCGTGTTGGATGGATTTACGGATCTGTTACAGAAGATGTGGTCACAGGGTATAGGATGCATAACAGGGGATGGAGATCAGTTTACTGTGTCACAAAACGGGACGCCTTCCGTGGGACCGCCCCAATCAATCTGACGGATAGGCTCCATCAGGTCCTCCGCTGGGCTACTGGTTCCGTTGAGATATTTTTCTCCCGTAACAATGCCCTCTTGGCCACCTCAAAAATGAAGTTTTTACAGAGAGTTGCATACCTCAACGTTGGAATCTATCCGTTTACCTCCATTTTCCTTATCGTTTATTGTTTTCTCCCAGCACTTTCACTTTTCTCTGGCCAATTTATCGTCCAAAGCCTTGATGTCACTTTCTTGGTCTACCTCTTGGCCATTACTATTACTCTTTGCTTGTTAGCTGTGCTGGAGGTCAAATGGTCCGGGATTGAATTGGAGGAGTGGTGGCGGAATGAACAGTTTTGGTTGATTGGAGGTACAAGTGCCCACTTAGCCGCTGTGCTTCAAGGGCTCCTCAAAGTTGTTGCCGGAATCGAAATATCTTTCACTTTGACCTCAAAATCGGCAGGTGATGAAGAGGATGATGACTTTGCCGATCTTTATCTAGTCAAATGGACGTCCCTCATGATTCCTCCGATCACGATCATGATGACTAATCTGATTGCCATAGCAGTTGGATTTAGCCGAACAATATACAGTGCCATACCGCAATGGAGTCGTCTACTGGGCGGGGTTTTCTTTAGTTTCTGGGTGTTGGCACATCTCTATCCTTTTGCTAAGGGGTTGATGGGCCGAAGAGGGAGGACTCCCACAATTGTTTTTGTGTGGTCTGGGCTTATTGCGATCACCATATCCCTTCTCTGGGTTGCAATTAATCCTCCACAAGGTGCTTCAGAGATTGGAGGCTCGTTCCAGTTTCCTTAATACAATCTTCTAATCCAATTATTTTTATTCTGATCGGCATTGAAGGTAGGTTCTGTTTAAACTGAAACAAAAAAGGCATTGTAGTTCAGTTTTGTGAACGAGTTAGGCTATTTTTGAGTATAAGGTGGAGCGGGTTTAGAGAATTCGAACTTGTGCTTATATACTGTATGAATTTATTTATTTTTGTTTACTGGAGTTTATTATATAGTATAAATTCCTTTTTAATTTCAGCGAGTGATTATGAATTCGATAGATGTGACTGTTCTTTACTCTCTCCGTTCGTCTGTCAAATTTTTGGATATTAAAATACTGTATAATCTTTACTGTAATGGTAAAAAAATTTAAAGAAAAAGACGTGGTTTTAAATAAATATAGCTGTTATTTATCAAAATAATATATATATATATAGCCGTTGATCCATTCTAAGCCCCTTATCAATAAAAATAAATAAAGAAAAAGTAACATTTTTTTTAAATATATTTATAATCAATTCTAATAGTTAATTGTCTTATAAACAAAAAAAAAAATTAAATATACACGCTGTTAACAAGGATTGGACCCTGATATTTTTTTTCGAAAGAGGTCAATAACAACCACTGCACCTTTTAAGAAAAGCTGGTTAGTGCACTAACCACTGGACTACTGTACAATTATTGGTGCCTGCAACTTTGCGCAAGGAGAATGGTCAATAGAGGTTCATGCATTTTTCAAGATGGTCAAAAATTGTGTAGCTGCTGCAGCCCTCGGCGCCAATTGTGACTTTTTGTGGAGTATTTATTACTCCTTTAATTTCAAAATTAAATACTATATATGTGTTTTTTAATATATTCCATAGGACATTATTAAAATTTAAATTAAAATTTAATTTAATTTATTTTAAGTAATGTCAAAATTAATATTATAAATTACATATAAAATATTATATATGTTTCAAATTATAAGAGTATTATTAATTTTTGAATTTTGATTTTAAATATTTTCGAACTCAAATTAACACGATGTTACAACTTAGAAAAATAAATTCTTTGCAACTAATAGTATTTTTCAAATAATTCACAATATTTACAAACTATTATATTTTAAAATAGAGGGAGTATTACGTAAAAAAAATTAATATTTTAAAATTTTAACATATTTATATCATAATTTAAAATTTTAAAAATTTTCAAATCTTAGGGGAATAGTACTTAATACTGGGGGGACTATATTTAATTCTTTCCTGTATTTAGTTAGTTATACCGTTCTATGTTCTCTACTTCTCTCGTCTTTGTTCGAAATTAGTAATATTTTGATCATTGGATTAAATAAATTTGTGACCATTCTTTGCATGAAGCATACGTGGCACTTTTGTTTTTTGCCGCAAAATGATAAACATTTCTATTCGCTAGCACAAACACAGAACAATGGACATGCTTCAGACATTACCACCAATTTCATGAACGTTTGTCTTCAATTATATTCACAAAATTATTTTAAATCGTTCTTTTGTTTTAAATATTATATATATATATATATATATACCACGAGAGGTGAACAAATATTTATACAATTACGTAAGTATGAGTGTTTTAAGCGATTTAGATTTTAATATTAATTTGTTAGAATAAATTTTTTAAATCACTTATATTCACGCAAATGCGTATTGCGTGAGCATGTGTGCTTACACCCCTTTTCTTCATGTGTGTGTATATATATATATATATACACACATACATACACACACACACATATGTGTGTATGAGAGAGAGAGCATATGTCATGAATATTTTAAAAAATGTAACCTTAATAAAATATTAAAATATACATTGTTTAAAATATTTAAATTTTTCCAAGTGTTTGAACAACTGCACAACTCCTGTGACCTCCTCATAGTGTGTGTGTGTGTATATAATTTTATTTTTATCAATTTAATAAGATGAGATAAACTCAAACATCTGTCCTACATTAAGTAAAAGTTATTAAGACGGTCTTAAACATTTTACATGGAAGAGCATTGCCTAACGTTTGTTTAAAATGCCAGTAAACAGGTGCAGACTGATACTTTTTGGAACAGACACCGGATTATATTATTGAGGTCATGTTATATAGATCACAGTTTGACCCGATTTATTTTAAAATAATTTAAAATATATTTATTAATTTAAATAAATTAAAAGTTATAAAAAATTAATTATTAATTAATTTTTTTAAATAAGTTAAAAATATTATTACGTTCAACGTATAATTTTTTAAAATGAACTAAAAAAAATATATTAAAGATAATTTATTTTTAAAAATAAATTATAAGCTGGAGAAATAAATTGTACTGAACAGGGTTATAATATATATCTAGTAAAGTCATTATTTGTTAAAATGTCATTTTTCTAATTCATGCCCGACTTTTTGGGTTTTTTCTTGCTTATCGATAAAGCTCGCGGAACTACAAGAGGAATCGAGATTAAAAGAGAAATCAAACGCTGATCAATTAAAGCAAGAAAAGAAGTTGAAGGTATGTTTATTGTGTGATCCTAATATACTGTTGGTTTTAGGGTTTTGAGGGATTAGTGGGCCTTAGGGGTGGTAATTAGTAATGAAAAAGAAGATATCTCTTGGTTGGAATTGCGATTCTGATGATATGATATAACTCAATTTGGTTAAATTATCGGCACATAATAGTGATATGTTGTTAGTTTTAAATTAAAATTTATTTATAGTTTTAAAACAGAAAATGGTAACTATTTATACTCTCTATTTAAAAGAAGAAAATGTTTTGTCTTAAAAAGAATGATTAAACACATAAATCAGTATGACAAGATGATGTATTTTCAAAGTAGAAGAGATTTATGGGGTAATCAAATTTTATGTGACGTACGATATTTTTTTTTAAAAAGTAATATTTTTTAATTTACGTATATTGAGTGGTTTGATTATTTTTTTTAGAATAGATGGAGTATAATCTATGACAACCTTTTAAATTGTAAGAGTTAATTTATAAAATTTGAAAATATATAGTTGGATGGGGTTGATTATAGGATAGGAAAGAAAATCGTTTTGATGAGTCAAAATATGGAGTCTTACTGTTTGGTCCAAATATGTTAGTATACATATATATATATATTGTTTCTGAGTCTTAATTGGACCACTTTCCAAAAGCAAAAGAAATTCCACCTTCTCAATTTGGCCCTTACCTAAAGTTTGTAATGACTCAAATACCCCCATCTTCAATACTCCACCTTATGGTGACTGGTTTGTGTTCGAAATTATTTTTTCGAATGGATGCAAGTATATTGTGTAGGAAATAATTAAGGAAAGCTATGCCATGCAACAAAAACAGAAATATGTGAAACTGGCAACCTCTGGCTACCAAATGCATGCCTCAAAAGATATTAGAATATGATACCTCCCCCAAATAAAAATTGATCAACTACGTGGTAACCTGTAGCATTTTGACCGAGTCTGCTACTTTCTTCTCTCGATGTTATGCATATGACATCATTTATTAGTAGTTGATACTGATGTGCAAAATGATTGTCTCTCGTATGGGATTGGAAATATAGAAGAAACAGAGAAAATAAAACTCTTTTATTAGTAGTTGATATGAGGATTGTTGTGTTTCAAATTGACGGATTACAGAGGTCTTGCAAAATGTGTTTGGCCTGGGTTCTAATTCGTGATCAATATGAGATTGGGCGTGCGCCAAAGAATCCAGGAGCATTACTTCATGCCTCCAGGATAAATGTTCGTTTTGTTCTGAATTTTGGTAAGACCTTGAATTATATTTATTAGTCTCTTTAGCTCTTAATCTTCGTCCAATCTGTAATTGCTTCTGGACAAATGGGGACCACTGAAGAATGGCTTTAGATCCTCCTTGATCCCATAAAAGCGCAACTGCAGATGCAAACAACAAACAGACATTGAGAGTGCAACTGTGTAAAACTCGTGCATGCAACTTCAATGGAGGTAATAAAACGAACCACTGTGTGCATTTACTTTTAGACTATACCTTCTTTTTGAACTTCTCTACTTCCAGGGTAACATCCGTATATTTATGTTTTCCCCGACACCTCTTTTTCCTTTCCAGTATATTCTTCACAATTCTATCAAGTTTATACAGGATAATGCCCTCGAAATCCTCCTTCACATGCATTATTTCCTGACCCCAAAAAAAAATAAAAAATTAATCTTTCTCAAGTCCTTTTTCTCCCAATTTAGTTATATATGACAGACAGTATGGAAAATAAAAAACATGAAAATATATACGGGGGTGGGTCTAGTGTACCAGTTGTAATTGCTTCTTCACATCATGAGTTTGTGAGGATACAACGGACTCTATCAGGACACGATGGGCCATGAGGTCATCTTCGACAGTGACATGTTGACGGAGGTGCATTCTCGCATGGGCTTCAGATATCCGTATTATCGATTGAAAGTGCTTAACTGACATAGGTTTAACCTACATATATTAGATCGAGGAGATCAAAGATGGAAAAATAACAGATAACTAGAAAAGCTTCACCAAAAGAATCGTAGTACATGGAAAAGCTCACCCCAATTTTTCTTTTTTCGTATTGGTCTAATCCTTCACCAGGCCACCTTGGAAATACATGTGACCTGGCATAAGTCACGTACTTGTTTAGCACATCTGGAGCAAGTATCTGAGATGGAAACAAATGCATCATAGAGGAAAGAGTACTTGTGTAATTGTGTTGTTCTGAGATTGCAAAATGGAACCAGATCTGGCAACTTACAGAAGTAAAACAGATTACCTACCAGATATCAAAACAGATTTTAGTTGTCCTCATTTAAATTTCCCCTCATCGTAATTGTTTGAGGGGGGATAAATTTGTCCATTAATTAATTTTAAACTACAAGTGGTAATGTAGAAGTTAGATTAAACCAGAAGTAGTGTAGTAAATTTTACTCAAAATATTAATTTTTGAAATTATAAAGTCAAATCTTATGTTTCAAGCTAACATAAATTTATCAAATTTTAATTAATTTAAATTTTTGCCAACGATTTAAAACGTCTTACTCTTTTAAACATTTGTTATTTTTAATCATATAATAGATCGTAT
>JAUMHB010000003.1:46021-79904 GCA_032359685.1 Pittosporum tobira
CTATATCACTTATGACTTGTGTATTTGTAAGTATGGTTTTAATAATAAATTGGCAACCCAAGTCGGGGTGTGAATGCCCAGATTTGGGGGTGTCACAATATGAGTAGGTTCACCTGAAACAAGGGCAACACGAAGAGTTTGTTTCCTCGTTCCCCTCTCCAATGCTTAAGTTATCAGTGAGATTAAGGTGATAATCTGAGTATTAAGATGGAGAGGGAGAGGTATACCGAGAGTTTTTGTGAGTATATTTGAGCAGAGTTTTGACTCCTTTTTTGTGTTGAGAGCGGGATCCCCTTATTTGTACAAATGAAGCGGTATTTGTAGACTTGCCCTTGACATGCAGCCCGATAAAGTAGGCATAGTGCCCCTTACTTGAGTCGACAGGGTTGTCGGGGTCAGGCAGCTGATTGGACACCATCTTGGAACTTGTTTTATGGTCATTGGGCTGCTGGACCCTAACCATGCCGAGTCAGACCTAACCGCTATGATGGATTAGGCCCGCTAGCTGGGAAAGCCAAGGCCCAAGACGCATAGTTTGAAGGTCCTCGACGGCGTTGGTCCGGCCGGACAGAGATGGGTGCCAGCTCCTTCCGAAGGCCGAGGACTGAGCTGGATTTTTCTTTGGACAAGGCGAGTCACCAAGTCTAGAAAGTGGTCAATCGTATGAATTGCCACGTGGGATGCCACATTTGCTCTGATTAGGGTTAAGGTGAAAACCCTAACCCTAATTTGAGACGATCTCCATCAATGCCCCCAACCCGGTAAGGTACTTTAGTGTGCCGACGGGCTCTGAGTGCAATCGTCCCATGAATGTTTGGTGAAAGAAATCAGTCTGCAAAAGGCCGGGATCGGGGCCACTCAAATGAGTCTCCAGCGTCCCGCGTGTTGTTTGAGTTTTTGTCTGCATGTGCACGTCTTTTTAGAGCATTTAATGAGACATCGCTTCACACGTCTTCTGATACCATTAATTCTTACGTAATAATCGCTCTTTCTAATTACGTGCAAGTACAACTGATATTAAATAGCCGTTGGGTTCACCAAGGGGGAATCCCAACCATCGGGTTGGGATGCCAATATAAGGGGGGCGAGTGTCTCCCTTAGCATTTTCTCACTGTCTTCGTCGAGATTTTCAGAGTGTTGTCGGAAAACTTTTTAAGTCATCGAAAACTTTAAATCTCCTTCATCTTTTCGTCAAGTAAGCACTTTTTCTAGTATTTATCTCCTTCTAAGCTCTATTAGATGGCCCAGAATATGGACAACTTTAGGGTAGTGAACGTTGATGAGGAGGCGATGGTTGTGGAATCTGTTGTCGCGGATATCGCTAGTTTTCGCTCACAGGGGGCGGCGGGATCCAGCTGTAAAGTGGTAGTTCCACCGAGGGACTTGCTCGGAGATTAGGCGAGTCCCAGTGAAGTGGACGGTGGGGAAGTCGGGTCAGAAAGTTGATCCAGAAATGAGGTCGAGGACATCGGAGGGGAGGCTGACTGTGGAGATCGGCTCAACCGCCCGGACTATAATATTCAAAGTACCCTGACTTCCCGCCGGCTAGCGGTAATTAAGGAGGAGTAAATGTTCCCTGAGGACTATGAGGTTAGGCTCCCGAAAGGTGGAGAGTACATACACAGTAGGTCGGACGGGCTTTGGATAGGGATTAGCGAGCACCACCTGGTGGGGGGCTTAGGTTTCCACTGCACCCCTTCATCCATGACCTCCTGACCTTGTTGGGGGTTGGCCTCGCCCAACTGACCACCAACTCGTATGTCCAAATCATGAGCTTCTTAGCCTAGTGCCATCGCATGGGCGTGGAGGCCCGGCCAGATTATTTTTAGCATACATTCTTGGTCGCCCGCTCGGAGGCCTCATTTTGGTCCATCAACAAGAAGATGAGGAGGCCGAAGTGGATCACCCCGGCGTCGAAGTACAAGAAATAGAAATTATAGTGGTTCTTCGTCATCGGAGCCAACCTGATAACTTTGCCCGAGTGGGGAAGACCATGCAAGACGGTGTTCCATTCGCCTGTGCAGTTGACCAGGGTGGCACCGGAAGAGTAGAACTTATTTGCCAGCATGGGTAAGGCGAGGAGCCCCTAGTCATACATTGTGGTCCAAGACAACTCTTGGCAGATAGAGCATGGATGTAGGTTTAGGATTTTTTTTGCTTTAATATTTTTCCTTTTCAACTGATTTGGTTGTCTGACCTTATCTTCGTCTTTTGCAAGTGTCAACGAAAATATGTTTGCTTTGGCCAAGAAAATGGTGATAGAGAAGACGAAGCGGGAGGCCTAGGGACAGGCTACTCTGGCTGGCCCGGGGCAGCCAAGCTCAGCTTCTGGTGGCCGAGCTGCTCCAACTAGTGGGGTGGTGATCGGGTCAAGGCCGACTCCGAAGTCTCCTATGGGTGCCCCTACTAAGGAGATGGGGCCGGCTGATAAGGGAAAGGCTGCGGCGACCAACAAGGGGAAGGTGGCCGACAAAGGGAAGGTCGTGGCGGCCTCCACAGAGAAGGGCCGCGCGGAGAAGAGACCCATGGGGGACCAGGGCCACATATATGCCCAAAAGAGGCCTATGGCCGCTGATGAGGCTGGCTCGGTTAACGTCTGGTTGGTGCCTGTTGGGAGCTCCGTGCTAGATGACAACCGAGGGAAAGCAGCAATGCGGGCCCTCTTAAGGAATCTGCCGCTAGATGGGGACCAGGCGGAGATAAGCTCAGTTGCTTATCCCGACTGCACCCTGAATGCTGCCTACTGGATGGTGCAGGTATGACATTTGTCTTCGTGTTTCCAACTGTTTATATTTTCTCTTTCCTGACTCCGTCCGATATGTTGTTGCAGGCGATGAGCTGGATGGTGGGCTCCGTCAAGGGGACCAATACCGCTATGGAGGATGCAGGCGGGGCCGCTCGGGAGGTCACGGTCCTGAAGCAGCAGCTGAAGGGGGCCGAGGAGAATGCTGCGAAGGCTACTGCAGAGGCTGCAAAGAAGGTGGAGAAGGTCGCCGGAAGGGAGAAGAAGATCTCCTAGAAGCTAGAGGCCGCCGGGGCGACTACCATGGGGGTGAAGGCTGTCGTGAAGTCCCTGAAGAAGCAGCTTGAGGTCGAGCAGGAGGCTTGGAAAGGCAAGGAGGCCGGCTACAAGAGTGAGCTAGAGTCAGCCTCCGCGAGGGCTGAGAAGGCAGCGGAGGAGTTCAAGGATTCGACCAATTGTAAGGCGATGATCCTCGAGGCCTCTGCCGGTCAATTCTTGTAGGGCTTCAAATGAGCGCTTCGCCAGGGTACCAAGAGGTGCATGGATATAAAGGTGGTTATGGACCTCCTAGCAGATTCGAAGGCCATTGATTCTGAGCCCAAGGACGAGCAGGTCGCAGAGAAGCCTGCAGGCGGAGCTGCCAAGGAGCCTGCAGGGACGCCTCTGGAGGAGGAGGAGCTGCCTGGTCCACCTTCGGCTGGTGAGGGAGTATGTACCCAGACGGAGAACTACCGAGACCAGGTAGGGGCCTTCTCAGTTCAGATGTAGTTTGTTTTGCTCGGTCGGCCTGGAGGTGATGGTGGCTCGAAGGACAAGATCTCCGGCCTCGAATCGTCTGGGCTTGACCTTGGTGTCGTAATATTTGGCTCAGCGGGTGGCCCAAGACCGATTGTTATTTTTTGTTCGGGACGCCCAGGAGTGAGCTCAACTTTATCTACGGCTCACTGTTGCTCGGGGGTCATGTTCGCTTTTGTCTAATCAGTTTATGTCAGGGATCGGCACAGCTTATAGACTGTTATGTTCATCGTTTCCCAGCATTTCATCAAGAGTTTAAGCGAAGGCGTCGGCGTGCTCCTAGACCGAGTTGAGGAGGGCGAGTACGAGCTCAGCAAGTAGCCCAAGACCGATTGTGATTTCTCGGTCGGGCCGCCCAGAGGTGAGCTCAACTTCGGTGCTCGAAGCTCAGCGGGTAGCCCAAGACCGATGGTTATTTTTCGGTCTGGCCGGCCAGGGGTGAGCTCAACTTCATCCGTGCTCGGAGCTCAGCGAGTAGCCCAAGACTGATTATCATTTGCTGGTCGGGTCACCCAAGGGTGAGCTCGACTTCATCCATGCTCGGAGCTCAGCGGGTAGCCCAATACCGATTGTTATTTTTCAATCGAGCCGCCCAGGGGTGAGCTCGACTTCATTCGTGCTCGGAGCTTAGTGAGTAGTCCAAGACCGGTTGTTATTTTCTGATTGGGCCGCCCAGGGGTGATCTCAACTTCTTTCCTTCTTGGAGCTCAGCGAGTAACCCAAGACCGATTGTTATTTTTCGGTCGGGCCGCTCAGGGGTGAGCTCGACTTCATCTACAGCTTGCTGTCGCTCGGGGGCCATGTTCCTTTGTTTTTGTCTCACCGGTTTATGTCAGGGATCAACACAGCTTATGGACTGCTATGTTCGTCATTCCTCGGCATTTCGTCAGGAGTTCAAGCGAAGGCGTCGGCGTGCTCCTAGACCGAGTTGAGGAAGGCGAGTCCGAGCTCAGCGAGTAGCCCAAGAGCGATTGTTATTTTCCAATCGAGCTACCCAGGAGTGAGCTAAACCTTTTCTGTCATTGGCAGGTTCAGCGATCAGCCGGCTATAAGTTTTGCTGAACGGATCAAGTCGCAGTTATCTTGCTCGCATGCAGTGTTGGATGGCCCACCTGCACTCGAGTCACCATAAATCACGTGGATTGTGGGGCCTGGGGGCGGGGCCATAATCTGGGCTAGGATTTGAGGGGCTGCCACGAAGTGTGGTATTTGGCCCTCCTGCACTCTTTGTTGAAGGTAGTCCATGAGTGAGTAGCACTCGTCAGTGGTGTGATCGTGATCCTCGTGGAATTCACAGTACCTTGACTTATCCCGTTCGTTTTCTGGGGCGGTCATCTTCTTGGGTACTCGAAACCAGGCCTCATTCCTGATAGCCTCCAGGATGGTGGGGTGGGCCATATTGAGCAGGGTGTATTCCTTGGCCTGGTTCCTCCTGGGCAGCTTGGACGCTTGAGGAGAGCTGGGCTCGCTCCTCTTGTAGCGTTCCCGACTCGGCTTGGGTTGTGACTCCTCGGTTGGCTTTGAGTTGGTGTGGGCTACATGGTACAGAATGTAGTCACAAAGCTTGCTCTCTATCTTGATTTGCACATCCGCCTAGCATAGAATGTCATAAACATCGAACAGGAGTGAGCTGATCAGGTCGGCTAGGAGGGCAGGGGATCTTTGCATGTGGAGCCCAGCTCGCAAGAACATCTCGGCCTACTTTCGGTCTAGCTGGGCAACCTGGGGTATGGTGCTCTTAAAGTGAGCAATGAACTCTTTAAGCAGCTCATTGTCCTATTGAATGACTCCCGCGAGGGCCAGTGTGCATAACGGCTCGTAGGCACTGCCGCTGAACTGTTCTTAGAATTTTTCCTTCAACTCTTCGAAGTTGCCAACAGTCTTATGTGGCAGGTGCTTGATGAATTGCACCGCTGCCCCCGTTAGAGTGTTGAAGAACATTGTGCAGACGGTGGGAAACCTGTGCCCATAGACTCTCATTTTGGCATCGTAGTTCGTTACGTGGTCAAACGGGTCTGTGAGACCGTCATATACGGGTAGGTTGGGGGGAGAGTCCGAGGTGAACTCTCTTTGCCCTTTCTTCAATCTCCCGGGTGAAGGGGCAAGTTAACACCCGCTGCTTCGGCATTAGCCCCCGATCAGCCAGTATTTTTTCGAATGAATCAATCTTCCTTTTTTACTTCTTCAATTCCCTCCGCTCGGGTCAGTCGGGTGACCGGAAGCAGGCCTGCCTGTTCCGATAGGAGTGCTATGGCGATTAGTGTCGGGACTCAGCTGTCTGGGAGTAGTGATGTGTGGGAGAGCTGGGGCGCTCACGTCGGTCGTTAATCTGAAGAGACCAGTCGTCCTCAATAACACGTTTGCCTTTTATCTTCTCAATTTCGAGAGTAATGTTGTGCTACTGGAGCAATTTTGTCAGCCTCTCGCTTTCGAATGAGTTAAGAAGATTTTGAGCATCTTGATGCCCTCGGCTTCTCTCGGTCGTTTCTGCTCACGTCTCCTTGGGGCCCGAGAGCGATGTTGGGAGTCGATCGCGGTTGCCTCAGGGGTGTTTTCCTCAAAGTTGTTTTGGACATCATCGAACCGCTTCTCTAGGGGTCCAGGAATCATCGTATATGTTCTTCTGATGCCCTGCATACCAAGTGCGGGATTTGCGGTACTCTGGTGGGTAGACATGTGTGATAAAAAGGTTTGGTATGGAGATCGATCGTGTAAAACGGAGATGACCCTCCTTTTAGCACAAATTGTTGGGACCAACCCGATTGTTAACCAAGTCCAAACTTCACTTCCAGCTGGGCACACGACGATAAAAGTAGGTTCACCTGAAACACGGACAACACGAGGAGTTTGTTTCCTTGTTCTCCTCTCCAATTCTTAAGTTAGTTGTGAGATTAAGGTGATAATCTGAGTATTAAGATGGAGAGGGATAAGTATACCGAGAGTTTTTATGAGTATATTTGAGCAGAGTTTTGGCTTCTTTTTTTGTATTGAGAGTAGGATCCCCTCATTTGTGCAAATGAGGCGGTATTTGTAGACTTGGTCTTGACCTGCAACCCGATAAAGTAAGTATAATATGTCTTACTTGAGTCGACAAGACTGTCAGGATCAGGGGGCTAATTGGACACCATTTTAGAACTTGTTTTATGGTCATTGGGTCGCTGGGCCCGAACCAGGCCAAGTCAAATCCAACCGCTGGGATGGATTGGATCCGCTAGCTAAGAAGACTTAGGCCTAAAACGCATAGTTTAAAAGTCCTTGACGGCGTTAGTCCGGCCGGACAAAGATAGGTGTCAACTCCTTCCGATTTTTCTTTAAACGAAGCAAGTCGCCAAGTTTATAAAGTCACCGATCATATGAGTTTATCAAATGAGATGCCACGTTTACCTTGATTAAGATTAAGGTGAAAACACTAACTCTAACTAATTTGAAACGATCTCTATCATAAAATTTATATCATGTTATGTCAAAAGTATACAAAAATATTAGAATAATCCACATGTTTATATATATATATATATATATATATATGCACAAGTGTATGATTAATTTGAAGTACATAAATTTGTTTATAGGAAGTTTATTTAACATAATATAAGTTTATGATTAATCTGAAGCATATAAAATCGTGAAGATAAAATGGTTATTAGAAAAATACTGTTGCACATTAAAGATGTGTCTTCATTGAATATTCATTTCTAAACTAATAAATATTTAGTCTAGTGATATAACAATAAAATTAATATTACCAACACAGACATTGTATCATATATAATTTTATTAAATAAATATAACTCATTTTATAAATAAAAATAATAATAATGTTTCCATAAAACTATTTTGCTACTGTTAGATCATTTTCTCCAAACGTTTAAAGAAGTGACAATAAAAAAAACTGGTATTTGGTGGAATTCCCTGCAAAAACTACAAAAAGAGGCATGCTAATATTGATACTCTATCATGACGATCCCAAACAAGTAACAAGATTACAAACCCAGTAAATTCGAACTTCCATTTGCACCTGCACTAAAGGCCTCACACCAACCAACAGAACGAGGCGTGCGAAGATATTGATAACAAAATAATTTTTCAAATAAAACTTTAATCAAATTGAAGAACAGAAACAAACCGTCCACATGAAAATACAGAACTTATATCCTTTGTAATAAATATCGATAAAAAACTAGACTTGGAAATAAAGTACAAACTGTAGAATATTATATAGGGCTTCTGCTTTGATACAACACAATATTATCATATTCATCTTGCCGCCGCCTATAAGCTGCAAAAAAATGCCTATTCTACGAACGAATATTACAAAAGAAAATATATATATCCACACTACGACTCACCAGCCAAAACTAGAAATGATTTATGTCTCAAGAAGACCATATAGCTTTAGCCCGCCCATCAAAACAACATCAGCAAAGAGAAAAGGATACAAATTCAAACGCCCCACTGAACACCAAAAAACAGAAAACATCAAACACCAGTTCCCGTTCCTTACTAATCTGACTGCAAATTACGGTTACCTTAGTCAACTAAAAATTAATAGCTCATCGATGGCATGCCGAATGGCGGCATTGGAGGCATCCCCATTCCACCCATAGGTGGCGGTTGTGGTGGGCCATAACCTCCCATCCCTGGGGGTCCCATCCCTGCTCCTCCCATACCCGGTGGTGCAGGTAAAGCAAGAGGCAACAACTGAGCATACATATTCTGCAACAAACAATAATATCCAATCACATAATTGAACAAGCAACAACTTCTTAAAATATGACAAAAAGAATTGAAATGCACAATACATAAGGGGGGCCTAAGATCAAGACAATATCGAGCCCTATATTCGATGTGTGGCTGGAAAATTTTTATTCACAGAATTAGGCGGAAGAAAATAAATACCTGCTGCTTCATTACATCCTTCTCTTCGCTTTCTTTAGCCTTCATTTCATTAGCTGCCTCTATTTTGTCCTTTATTAGTTCATCAACTTTGCCCGTGTACTCTCGAATGAACTGCACATTAAACCCGAAAAACGCAAGATTGTGATATTGAAAATTAATATGTGAAGATCCACCAAAGCACCAGGAGCAGGGGCAGATATAGGTTAAAAACACAGGTGGACTCATGCCCACCAGGATTTTTAAGGAGTTGTTGTGTGTGTAGTGATAATAACTGTACATGTTGCGGAGTTATAAAACAAATATGCATTCAGCCCAGTGGGTAAGGCCTTAAATTATGAGTATGAGGTCAAGAGTTTGAATCTCCTTCCTGGTCTGTTATATTTACATTTTCATTAAGAGTCAGAAGGTTGTGAGAAATCGTTTTTTGGCAAAAAATCAGTTGGACGCTTATACATAAATATCTAACAATACTTCCGATTACATATTATTATTTTAACAATTATTATTATTTAATATTTGAGATTTTGTAGAAATGTCCCCCCATGCAAAATTCCTGCTAGGCCCATGGAATGTTTAAACCTTGACACTCTAGGTAAAAGAAAGAACAAATCACCTGCAACAGATACGGGAAGGCGAAATCAATCATATTATTCATCCAGGCGAGTTCAAGAGCAACATCAGCACGAATTAAATCGTAACAGACGAAGAGGCACGATGCAAAGCATTCCTTCTTTCCCTGCACAAGCAAATGAAATAAACGCATGAGGCAGTTATTATAATAATTATTCTTTCATGTTCCTAGTTACGCCTATTACGCTGTTAATTAATTTGCTCTTATCTTCTATCACTTCCTCCGTTCCAAAAGTAGAGATACCTATGCGTTTCAATGTAGAACATTTGTGAAATCCTATAATCCAAGTTTAAAGTGAATTTATTTTATTTGATTCATGTCAAAGTCAATGTTGTAAACTACTTATAAAGTACTGCAATGTACAAACTTTGAAATTTTAAAATTTTCACAAATTTATAGGAGTGTCATAATTTGAATTTAAGGATTTCACAAACAGAGTTTTGATAGAAAAAAGTATTTCGAATTTTGGAATGGAGCAAGTATTGTTTATCAAGCTTTTTCTTTTTTGGTTTATTTAAAGACTTATTTCCTTAACCAACACAAAGAAAAATCATATCTTATGTGTCTTACATGTTTAGGTGAGGATCCTAAATATTCAAATAAAAGGAAGTATCTGTGCTTTACATAGGTTTCAAGTGAAAAACATGTCATTCAAGTTCAAAGAGTTACCTGCTCAATGAAATAAACAAGCAAGTCCTCAGCAAGTTCACGGTCTCCAGATTGTGAAGCAGTCTCCATGGCATCTTTGTAAAGATTATCCTTCTTAGACAGTGCAATAGATTGCTTCCATCTACCGGCCTTTTTGTAAATATAGGCAGCCACTCGTCTCATCTCAAGAAGCTCGTGTTTCTCAATCTGCTCAACATGGTAATAAGACAGCAGCTATAACATTAGGTTGCTCGGACTATAATTTAAATTAAAAAAAAAAGAAAAGAAACAAACTTGTGAAGGAGTTACACGTCACCTTCTGTGCAAGGCTGATTAGGTCAAAGTTATCATGCAAATCAATAGATTCACGGAGCCTATCATAGTCTTCCTCCTCAACATAAATCTCATTCAGAGCCTCGTTCACAGCAGATACATCATTGCTCTGAACCGCAACCATGTATGGCTTCACAAGATGCAGGTAACCCGCCTGAAACTCAAAGCAAAAACAATTGTTACCAACTTTTATTTTTGTATACATTTTATCAAAAATCAAAAAAATAAACTGTGGTTCTAATATAAAAGTACTAACCTTCCGCATTATGTCCACCACACGCGTATGGTCCACACGGAGTGCAAGAACATTAAGAATGTCATTGATAAGATCGGGATGCTCTTGTAAGTAGAAGTGCACAGCCTTGTAATAAAGCTCCACATTTGCCACTTTGACAGCAATATCCTTGAATTGCATGTGATCCCAAGCATCTGGGGAATGATTCATGACCGTTGTAGCAGCATTGTCAAATTCGTCATATTGAATGTACAAATAGACAAGTTCCTTCCAGTGTTGTTGTTCGTCACATGCTCGAATTAGCTTGGGAATGTTGAGACGGGTTGAAAAGAGTTTGATATGCTCCATAAGCTTCTCGTGACGGTATCTGGCGTAAAGGACCCCTAACTCAGTAAAGATTCCCATATGTGCCCGTTCCAAACCTAATCCACTTTCCATAAGAGATATTAGCTCATTGAAGCATCCTCTGTTCTGGTAATATTCACTGACCTCTTCCAGGTCATCCACCTATAGAACACATCAGGATAAAAATATTAGAAACAAATATTTATAGAACAAACAATATTTTCAATCTCACAACTGGAAAAAAAATGTCACCTGAACAATAATGTTGAGACCGCAAATCTGAGCCAAGCGGAACTCTTCGGCATCAACACAAGCAAAGCAAACTTCTTTCCATGTTTTTGAGCTATTAGCTTTTCGAGCAGCGTCAACAGCACCTTGAAACTGTTTCAGCTTAACAAGTGTGACCGCCAGCTTGGCCCAATTAGATATAAACGCATAGATTATTTTGGCCGCCTCATATAGAGCTTCGTCATACAAGCGATCACCAACATTATGCAGATTAGCAACGTTTGGCATGAGAATGAACTCCTCAATGTCACTGAGCCTATCAATCTTTGCATATGCATAAATGAGCTCGCTGTCCACCTTGGGCTCCTTCGTCTTCTGCCGAACCATTAGAAGGTATTTCACCAAGTCATGATATACTTCCCCATCCTCAGCAGCATGAATAACGGCCAGGAACTCAGTGGCATCATCAGCACGAATAAACGACTCGATTGCATCGCTTACTAATCCTTCCCTGAGTTGAGCCTTAGCCACCTGGCTCCAAACGTCATCTTCCTCAACACGAAACGCAAACTCCACAGCCCGGACAATGTTTTGAATATTGTCCAGTAAAACATTGACAGCCTGGACATTCAAGTTGAACTTCTTGAAAATTGCAAAAGCTTCTTCATACAATTGGGCTTCCACTGCCACCTCCCCAACAGCAGGTCCATCGAAGTTATCTAGTCTATTAATATAATCCATCACTCTTGATGGATCGGCCTTGATGGCAGTCAATATAAGCAAGTTTTGCAGATTGAAGTTCCCACTGAATGCAGAATTCTGGAGCACAATCTTTTCCAGAAGCTCAATCAATTCATGAGGGAGATCAGCAGTCATAAAAGCTTTAACAGCTGCAGACACTTGCTCAGGGCTCTTGCTTTCCGGCAAAGCGGTAGAAACAACTTGATCAATGAGCTGTCTTCTGTACTCATTTTCAGGATTAAGAACTTTCTCCCAGAGATCACCATCCATCCTTTCAACCACATACCTAAAACAAAAAAATGAATGTGTGAGTTTCCAAATTTCAGTTGAAATTATGCAACATATTACAAACTCTAGAACTCAAAGTCACAAACCTGGCCTGCAGTTTGAACAGAGAGTTCCTGTTCGTGACATTGATTAATTCGTCATCGCATTGCCCTCTCCGGTATGCAACCACAGCAAGCGTGGGGTCACGCTTCTCACAGTATTTACCGACCACACGGGAATCATAATATGGGTTGGTAGTGAGGAAGTGCTCTGGATTGTTGTTGCTGTCTATGATGATCTTACCCAGAGCATTGTGAACATGTACATCTTGACTTCCCTCGCTCACAAGATGCTCCAGGAACTGAGTAAGTAATCGAAGCCGATTCCTGAAAGCATAAAAATAAAGGGTGAGGACAAAAACTAAAAAAGTAACCATGATGGATGGAGTAGAATAAAATACTAGAACATCACCTTTTCTCACACTCGTCGACCAGGGGCTCAACAGGAAGCAGAGAACGGACGGATAAGATCAGCCCTTTTATGAAATCTTCAGGACACTCGTCATCTAGAAGCTGCCCTACAACTAAAGGAGCATTTCCAGGGTTGACCTAAGGAAGAAACAAATAGGAGCTCAGTATCATAAGCAAATGTTTGTACTGCCAAATAAACGGTCAAATGTCCTTGAAACAATGTATACCTTTTGCACATAACCTTCAATGTATCGAAGCATGTTGTTTGTATAAAGGTAGTGTGTAAGATCTGGAACGAAACCAAACCGATCGCACACATTAATTAGTGGCCGTGCATCTGGAAGCTTGGCTTCCATCAAAAAGTTCTTCGTTTTTTCAGCATCATAGAAATTTGATTCCCTCGTCACACGCTCAACCTCCTTAATTTGTCCAGTCTTAGCAGCCGCCTCAATGTACTTGAAGTGAATGTCAGCATCCTCACTGCAAACAAACCAGTAAAATATATTTAATAACAATCTGAAAGGCATAAATAAAATTTGCAAATAAGACAAATCCAAATTTATTATGCAAACCTTACCTGGAGCTCAAATATGATCCCAGAAAGAAGTACAACCCTTCATAGGACTTAAATTGCTCAAAGAGTTTCATGCATGCATCTACACCCAACTGCTCCGAATATTCTTTGGCAACCTGCATTTAGGCATGTTTAGTTTTGGTCATGTTAAAACAAAACAAGAATGAGATAGGCTCCGTTTGTTATAGGGAAATCGTTTTCCAGATTTTTCAGTGTTGGGTATGCTAGGGAAAATCTAGTCAACAAGAAATCATTTTCCCGTCGACAGAAAATCCTTTTGTTATTTCAGGAAAACGACTTACGGATTTAAATCCGCAAGTCATTTTCCGGAAAGTGGTCTAGTGCTGTCTTTTTCTGTAATTCTTCATAACACTTTTATTTAATCACTATTATCATGTTTTTATTTATTTTATTTTTAAAATAAATATTTTTATTTTTATTTTCACGATATATACATAATTAGTATTTTCGTATTGAATTACATACACACATATATTTACTGAATTTTAAATTTCCTTATTCTTAAAAATCGTCAAAACCACGATCTTATTAAATTCTTTCCTACAAAGTATGAACATTCTTATTGTTAGATCATATTGTTAAGTTTTTACATACATACAAATAAATTTAAATTTTCATTGTAAGAACTTAATTTATCTTTTTAAAAAAATTACAATATACTTATATTAATTTACAATAACATAATTATTAAATTTATTTTGAAAACCAAATATAACAATACATTTTCAGCCTCATTTTCAGCTTCACTATCAAGCATAAGAAAAGAAATTTTCCAAGAAACCACTTTCTCAGAAAACTTTTTACCATAAAATATTTTATGGAACACGTTTTCCTTGTATCAAACTGAGTCATAATTGCGAAATACACTTGTTTAGTCCTAGATCAAAAGTCTGCAATTGTCCAAACAAGGGGAAAGGGGACAAACAAGGCCACTTGTTTATCAGTAATTAATACCTGGACAATAATCTGAAGGTTGCCTCTCAGATTGACCAATAAAAGGTCCTTCATGCACTCCAACGCCCATTCATTTGATAGAGTCCCAAAGAATTCTACAAGAGACTGACAAGAGGGGGAAGAAACAATGTTCAGCTACTAGCCATGCAGTTTTTCCATAATCAAAAATAGACACAAGGACAGGAACAGAAAAAAACCTGTGGCTCAATGGCATGGGTATTCACAATGACACGTTTGATATCCGGCAGCTCTGCGTAATGCTGTCAAGAAGGTCAAAATTTAGATCAAGTCAACAAATGTTTAGAAAGAAATACCCTAGAAACCCAAGTCGTGGGAAGCTATCAAACCTGAAGTGCTCGAACATACAGACCAGACTTTTCACAAAGTTGCGCAATCCGAGGACGGTCATAATGACTAAACATCCCATTTGCTAAAATAGCGTCAGCAACATTCGGGAAGGTAACAAGGTTTATTTCCAGAACCTATAAAGATTATATACATTAGGTTGCTAAAGCAAGTCTGGTGAACACAAATGAGTTCCTCTGCATCTATAAAAAGGTGTAACCTTAGTTTGCAGGAAAGCATGTTCCGGTAAATTGGGCTTCAGGACATCCAATAGAAATGCTGTCGCCTCTCGTATCAAGTTTCTCTAAGGATATTAAAACATAAATGGGGAGAAGTTAATCTCATTTGTTACTCGTAAATCAAAAAAGTTCACTGTGTAGATTCCATGTTGTATGACACAAGTATACATGGAAACAGATGAGATATACAAGAACCTAACCAACTTATCACGTATATAAACAAACACACACAAACACACATATGGGGCTCAAATTTGGGAGAAAAATGCAATCTAGTGAAAGAAACACTATATGATTATAAAAATAAAAGGCACAGTAACAGTAAGGACCTGGAGAAAAAGGTCGGTTATTGTGTTGTAATCAACTGGACAACCACCCTCCATTTGGGACATCATCAGTGCAAAATTAACAGCTCCCTATAATAAGCAAAACGGAATTATAAATCAGAGTTTAATCACCAACAGGTTCCTATTATCATTACTGATGAACTTGTCATCAGGAACAAACTTCTGTTATTCAACTTAAATTCCAATAAGGGAACTGAAGATAAATATCAAGTACCGAACGGTTTTAATACATTGCATACCTGAGGATCCGACCGAAGAATTGTTTGCAGTAGAAACAAATAATCAGGTGTATATCCAACCTGTGCAAGTAAGGAAAGAAATAAATTGAGTCTTTAACGGGCTTGAATGAAAACAATATGTATACCATGTTAAATTATACGAGATTATTATAACATTCTGCACCAAATATGTCACTAACCTGCTTGGAGTATATCAGGATTTTGTCGAATTCCCTTCGTTCAGCAAATGCTGCAACAACCTTTGGAGTTGCTCTTGCTTTGATATAAATCTTTAAAGCAAGATCATTGTCCACAGTCTATAGAAGAAAGCAATTTTAATGACGAGAGAAAGGTGCACAGACAATCTGATTAATCAGCAGTACAATGCATACTGAAAATAATCTATATTTCAAGATTCACCTTCACAAGGTCCCCAAGCTCCTCACTACATTCCAGCTTGTCCTCAGCCAACCAATTCTCCAAAAGATTCTTCTTGTTTTGGTTCACAACAAGGCGAGAAAGTTCTAGAGACTCAAATGCATTGAGCTTTCCCTTGGTTAGAAGGGTTCCAAAGTACTGCAAAAGTGGTGGAGTTTGTCCAGCTTGCACAGGAACACTCTGGAAACAAGACAAAAAACAGTTACTCAACTATTCCATTTTAAAAAGTTTCAAACAGAGAACCAATTCTATATTGCACATCCTTTTAAGAAAGGAAAAAATATTACTCCCTCTGTCCTAATTTAAATGTCCTAATTTTTTGTCAATGTTCAGCACGAGTTTTAAGACTCTAAAAACATAGTTAAATATTATACTTTTTATATCTATTATATTAAATATTTCAGAAAGTAAAACATACAAATATATTAAATATAAAAAATATTTTTAAAATAAAATATATAAATATGTTTTAAACTCCGTGCCACAAACACTTACTAAATTAGGACATTTAAATTAGGACGGAGGGAGTAGTAATTATACAAATGAAGCAACATTATCCGCCCAGAGGGGATACAGGAGATTTCTGACAAAGTTCTACGGTGCCACAAAATCAAAAATTCTATATTTCAAAATGGAAATAGATACCTGAAACTTGGCAACTGTGTCAGGGGTACGGAGAATGCCTTGAGGAGATTCTGCAGCAAGCTCAGCAGCCTCTTTGTACTTGGTTTGAGCAAACAACTCTTGGAAACGCTGAACCACCTGAGATATATACAAGACGGGTGCAAGTTGTCAAAGTGTACATTTGGCCCCTATTACTTTGATAAGTGTGAAATCACAAATAAGATATTGTTGAAATGTTTTGACATCCTAAATATACTTGTGTTGTATTCTTATTACTTTTAGAAAATACAAAATGTAGGATGTTTTAATTGATAGTCTGCCAGATAAGCATTTTATCATTGGCCATCCTAGTTTCTGTTAAATTATGATGCTTTGCAATCAACTAGGTACATTCTAATCAAAACCAAACAAAATGAATCACTAACTGAATTTGAAGGCCCACAAATGAGTGCAAACAAAATTTGAAAGATCTCTTTTTGTATATATTATCAAAAGGGATACATTGTTCATAAACTAGAATAGAGAATCAATTTACCAAATTCTCCGCACCAGGTAGATTTCCTCTTTTGGCAAGACTGACAGCAAGCTCAAGATTATTCAACTGCAAGAATAATAAGGAAACACAATGAAAAAGTAATCACTTTATAACACCAATCAAAAAGATTCAAGAAACTTGCAAACCTACTTGGCCACTGACAAAAGGCACGATTGCTGATTCATTTACAGTGGCAAGCAGCACTTGACCTCGCCTGTTGATGGCATAAAAACCCCCGGTTGACGAAGCTTCTGACGTCAAAAAAATTGGATCTGGGCTAATCCTATTTCTGTAGACTGCAGTAGCTGTTTCAAGGTCGTAAACAAAAAGAAGTCCAAGCTTGGTGATCACATAGATCAAACTGAATTTATGGGATATCTGCCAAATTAAAAGACAGCATGTTAGTTGGATCAAACTCCAATCCAATATCCTAGAAAGTGTTGACAGACAACAAACCTGCATGGCAACTGGAAAATCATCAGCAAAATCAGGAGGAAAAAACAGATCTGCTTGTTTCTTTGTAAAAGACGGTTTCCCTGCAGAAGTTATATTCCAAAATAAGATTAAGAACACTATTGAGGTCTTCCCTTGCTCGGTGGTAAAGAAACAAATTTCACAAAAAACAAGGTACATTATTATGTCTATGTAAAAAGGATTTGCATATATATAAGAAAAAGGAATTTCTAGACATCATCAACCTCAACACTGAAAATGGTCAAAGCAACACAATGAAAAGGGGCAGACATGGTAGTAAAGGTACACATATACCTGGCTGAGCACCAAGCTCAATAACATGTAATTTTGACATAATTTGCCCAGCATTTATGCTTTTTGTTGCAAAAGAAATAAGAATTGATGGATTCTCATTTCCTTGAACCTATTCAATACAAAAGATAATGTGAGAATCTTTCCAGTTTAGGAAAAAAAAGAGCAACAAAGTTATGTGTAGATCAGGAAACAAACACACTTTGAACGATGCAAATGACGCGGCATGTGCTTCAAGAGCTTGACTGCGCTGCTGATCCACAGAAAAAAGTTGCATGTTTCCTTTGACCAACTGGGGTCTCTATTAACATAAATGGGAAGCAAAACATCAGTAAACCATGTTAAAGCGTGAAGGTGACGCAGAAGGAAATATTTGCACTCCCTTAATAAGGTAAATAAATCAAACTTATGGAAAGAATATATAATTTACAAAATACATCCAGGACTTCATTCAACAAACTGACTAGAATATGTCTAGATATACTATACGTTGTAGTCCAAGAGTGTAAGAGAGCATAACTGAAAGATATTCACAACATCAAAGTACAGAAGAAATGGATATACATACATCTTGTGGACCAGGAGTAATTCCAATCAGAACCAACCATTTTTCCAACGGATCACATCTATAATTAATTATTTGATTGTTACTCAAATTGGCAGTTCTATCAAACATCTTTACAGGCTCAGAATCACCTACACAGACATCAATAAATAACCTTTAAGAGGCACTAATTCGGTAGTTCGTAGAACAAAAATTAAAATGTAATCCATGAAACGGACTGGTGCCGGTGCTAATTGAGGTAAATGAGCTGGAAATTTTACCTTCAATAGACCAATGATACACAGAAGCTTGAGTGACCAAACCCAACAACTTAGGAGTGATCCACTTCCAAAAGACAACCTAGTTACATTACAACAAGGAACGTTAAGCTAGGCTCTAAATTGTCAATAAAATGCACAAGTGCCATTATACACATAAAGAAAATAAGAATGTCACCTGCTCGGGCATCTGATATGCCTTCATTTTAGCTTTCATCTCAATGTTGAATATTTGCAGGCTGTCCTGAGTAGTTCCGGGAATTGAAGCTTCAAAAGGATTTTGTCATTTTCTAGTTAGAATACAATTATGGAGCTAATAGGAGTACCAAGACAGAGGGTGGCTAAACAACACTTTCCGTTCTCAGAGACTACCAAAAATGAATCCCCACATTCAATGCATTCTGCCATTCTCCAACTATGATGTGCTAATTTACGAGATAATTGCAGACAAATGTTGTCATCGGGGTTACCAAATTCTCTTGGTCATCAAGCGAACCGCAAATCAGTTCTCACGAACTGATTCGTGGTGGGTTTGCGTACCAGTTCTCAATATTGAGCAAACTCATTGACATACTATGAATAAGTGTGATTTAGGGGTAATTAAAACAATATTAGTTGTATTATTAGGGCTACTAAATTGTCAATCAAAGTATATATACATGTTTATCGATAAATAATATGGTTTTACATAAATATAAAAGACTATGGGCATATAATATAGGCACAGTAAAAAACATTAGAATATAAATAATCTAAATAGTGTAGCCTTAGTCTACTCCCGACGAATCACGTACCGGTACTTTAGCATACCGTGCAACTGTATCCGTACCGCATACCAAAGTGTACCGCGAATCAGGTAACATTGATTGTCATTCAGCAACTTCATTAATGTCAAAGTTTCAATTTATAATGAAAACAAACTGAGAATCACTCAGTACAATACGCATGACAATATTTATTCCTCAGCTATTGATGAGTATCATAGACAAAAAAAGAAAATATTCAATTCCACAAATGACATACAGCCTAATATAACGAGGCAGCTATCAAGGTGACTAGAATAGCTGTCAAATCGTGTATCAAAAATTTCCGAATCATGCATTTTACTGTGAATCGTATCATAAAATACAGAATGCATAATTCTATAATTACACACCTGAAAATGTAGAGAGTTCATGTTATCGAAATATAAAGCATATTAACTACTTTTTTATACGAGTAAATATTATATTCAAGAGGCACCATGGAGGTGCCACCCATTTGCAAATGAAAACCTAAGCCCAAATTCAGACAAAAGTTCAATGAATGCCCTGACAGAGCTCAAATGCATCTCCCGTTGCCAAAAGAACAGAAGACTTAAAACTAGGGACTTGATGTGATTAAAATTCTGCTCCTTTGTACCAAAATATCTACGAGTAAATCAGTTTTTTTTTTTAATTGAAATTAAGCACAAAACAGCCAAGTGGAGAGTGAAGCGTATGATATGTATTGCATAGCATAAGATACGTATGGCATAGCATAAGATACGTATGGCATAGCATAAGCTACTAACAACTAGGGTGACCAACAAAAAAACAGCAAGATGCTAAAACCAATCATTCATAAAGTATCTAGTAAAGTTATTGTACCTTTTAGGGCAAGTATTCTTGAATTTGGATTCATAATAGCAGAATCCGCGGTAATGGGCCTCCTCAAAGGCTGCATTGGCATGCTCATATCAATAATTACAACACTGTTCTGTGGCGACGTCTCACGAACACATATATACTTCTCTGATTCCATTGTGACATTGGTAAACGTGATAAATTGCGGATTGATCCCTATGCTTGTCAACTGAAACATCAAATCAATTTTAATTCTTATTTAGAATTCTTTTCCACCACCAAGCCACAACCAAAAGCCCAAACAAAATAGAAATGAGAAGCCATAATCATAAACTCGGCATCTGTAACTCCACATGTAAACAACATTTAAATCACAGATCCGAACAAATTACAAATAAATATATATAACAGATCTATTAGTTATTTTAGGGAGAAAATCAAGTAACAGAACCACCTGTACTAATATATTAAGATAAATAATAGTTTGAACCTTCAAATCATCTGAAACAGTGACTAACCAGTTCAGTAAACAAATAACTGAGAAATTCAGCTAAAATATGAAGAATAAGTATGAATATTGTAAGACAATTTACCGTTATGAGCTCCTTCATGGTGATCGGGGCGTTAGCTGTCGCCATGGTGGCGAGGTGGAAAATTGGCGACCAAAACTCCGATCTGTGATTGCAATCAAATGGCTGCTAGATCTGGCAGCCACGGGCTACTTTAGAGAGAGAAAATGAGATCTAAAGAGAGAAGGTGGGGACTGATATGAAGGCCAAAAAAAAATTTGTCAGGGAGGCAATAAAGAGAAGCGACTTATTTAATCGAAGAACGGAAGAGGGAGGGGTATCCAGGGGCATTGAAAGTACAGAAATGTTTTTATTAAAAATTCGCCGAAAGGAAAATAATGTGCGATCCGAGCTCGCTGAGTGTACCACCATTTTATAGAGTTTCATAAAACAGCAAAAATTAACGCTGTGTTTATGGGAAAATTCTAGGGTGGGTGCAGCAACATTGTTCTGCAGCACGGGTACATAAGAATGAATATTGTCCTTTGGATGAAAATTAAAAAGATCTTGATCATTTATTTTAGTTAAAATATGATAACTGGTTATTTGAACTATCGATTTCAGTTACATATTCTGTGCATATTATTGACAGAATAGATAATACCGCTATCAATATTAGACAAAAATAATAAGTAAATATTTTATTATTAATCTTAAATATATATTTACTAAATTGATATTTTTATTTTAAATAAGTGCTGTAATTGCAAAAATAAAATTTTTTATCTTTTAATTTTTTTAAAAATTATTATTAAATTTATATTTTGAGAATTTATTTTTATTTTTTGAACAAATTTTAAGTTATTATATTATATATTATTATTTAGTTTTTTATTTTCTATTATACTTTTATTATTTTTTAGTTTTTATAAATTTTGCTAAAAAAATAACTTTCATTCCACAAAATGAGTACAATTTTTAGTTTTTCTAAAAAGATATATTTCCAACCATAAAATGATTCCCAATTCATACTTTTATAAATGTTTTCAAAAATATATGTATTTCATCTAAAAAATAAGTCCCATTTTATACTTTTATTAAAAAGTATTTGAATCACCTTTAATGAGTCAAAAAGGAGGTTAAAATTTAATATTTTTTGTTCTTTATAAATTTCTAAAAATATTTGAATTTTTAATATATATGTTTAAAAAATTATTTTTTATTACTTTAGAATTTTAATAAAATAAATTTTAAATTTTTATGTATTGTATTTTTTAAAATTTTTTTAAAATTTCAATATAATTTTAATAATTATTATAATTTAAAATATATGGCTTTTTATTTTTAATCTATTATATTGAAAAATCTATTATAACTTTTATTAATGTTTTTTTATAAATTCTTGTAAAAAATATCTTCAATTCCACAAAATGAGTACATATTTTAATTTTTCTAAAAAGATATATTTCAACCCATAAAATGATTCCTATTTCATACTTTTTATAAATATTTTCAAAAATATATGTATTTCATCCCAAAAATAAATCTCATTTTATACATTTATAATAAAAAAAAATCTAAAAGTATATATTTTGTCCCAAAAAATCACTCTCATTTATGTTTTTGATTAATGTCACCAGTAATTTTTTATGTAAATAACATAATTCCCATTGTATTCCAGTGTATTAAGTAGTAGGAAAACTATAGTTTATCTATTTTGACAAAACAACTACTTTTATTGTGGAGGTAATTATGGATAGTGTCCATATGACAACTTTATATTACTCATGTCGATAACTAGCGTGAACAGTACGTAAATATTAACATTCAAATTATGAACAGTACGTAAATGGTATTGAATTTTTTAAAATTTTGTTACATATTTTAACCAATATGTTATATGTATTGACCAAACTATAATTTATATTGTTCATGTTAATACAAATACTATATATGTCGATAACTAGTGTGAACAGTACATGAACAGCAACATTCAAATTATGAACAGTACATGTGTGAGACCCCGAAAATTTAAAATAATTATTTATGAAAATTTGTTAGTTTTAATTGCATGGAATTATATTTGTTTAAGGTGATTAAAATTTCCTTGGGATTAAATTTTTATGAATTGAGTTCATTATGGGTTACATAGTTATAAGTTAAAGTATAGGGGACAACGTGAAAAATATTGAAACAAGGGATGATGAAAGTGATAAATTGAGACTGAAATTACTATTTAGCCCATCTAAAAATCTACTCCATCTTCTGATGTGTATGAACGCCCAAAGCTTAGAAAGGAGAAGGGGGGAGTTTCATTGTTCTTCCATTTTAGAGAGAAAGTAAGAGAAGCAACCAAAAATCCAACCATCTATACATCTATAGTCAAAGCAAGAGAGATTGAATTTATTAAACTCTAATTCTATCAAGATCAATCAAGAATATTACAGGTTTGAGGGTTGGATTCATAGGAGATCAAGGCAAAGGGGCTGATTTTGATGGATTATAGCAAAAGGAAGCCAAGCAAGCCATATCTAGCAAGATATTGCAAAATAAATAAAAATAGGTATAATCTCTTAGTTAATCTATGTTTCTCATGATTTAATTTTGGGTGTATTGATGATGATTATGATGTTTAAGAGTAGATATGAGTAGTTTAGGTGATGAACAAATTGAATTCATGCTTAATTAGTTGGTTGTTGCAAATGAGGTGCAAGTATATTGAAAATTTTGGAATTTTTCGGCTATAGGTTACTATTCATTAATTGCACGAAAATTAATTATCTTGTCAATTGGTCATGAAACTATTAATGAGAGTACTTGAATAGGTTTAGATGATGCCCACAAAATTTCGTAATTTTTGGAGTCTATTTGGTATTTTAATAAATTATTGGAAGTAGTTGTAAGTTTTCTGATGAAGCAGAAGAATTTGAATCAGTAGCCTATGGTCAAAAATTTCTATAAAATAATATACGTGTGAGTTATACACGAATATTTTTATCAGAATATTTAACTTGATAAGAAACATATCTTCAGAAGAGTGTTAGAAGAAATAAGGTCGTTTACTATTTTTATAAAATGTTAAAAACAAAGACAGTGGCATCTCGAATTTTTAGAAAAGTGTGATTTTTGAACCAATTTTACAAATATGGAGAAAATAACCTATAAGGTGAAAGTTGATGAAAATTTTTATGTTTAAACTTGGGCAAGGATAGTATGTTTTTCCAAAAATAATGACTCCTTTTGAGATTATTTGGTATTTTTGAAAAATGTCATAGTTGATGTCGTAAAGTTAAAGCAGAACATATTTTATGGCAATTGTTTTAACTTTGAAAAGTTTCAAGGCTAAATATTTAATATAGTTTAATAATCTCCTTATTTATACTTGGTGATTAATGAAATTGAGTATGAATATGTAGATAATGGTAGTAATAGCTTGTAATAATGATTGTTATAATGGAGGATGCTAACCTCATTTTGAGGTTAATGGTGTTTGCATGTGTTGTGGGGATTGTTAGGGGAAGGGAGATGATCATAGCATGAAACTAATGGATTGAGATGCATGTTTAGTGTTAAAGATGGTATATTTATGCATACAAGGGTCTAGGAAGAGATCAAAAGAAGTTAGAAACAATTTTGGTATATGCTGAAAATCTAGAGTTTGACCATTGGTTACTGTTCATAAAATAGACGAAAATTAAATAACTTATAATATGGACTTGAAAATTTTTATGGAAGTCGTTAAACATGTTTTAATGATTTTAACCAAGTTTCATAATTTTTGGATTTTATTTAGTATTTCTAAAAATTGTTGTAAAGAGACTGCTATAAGTTTTTTGCAGAACTTTGAAAGGTTATATCTTTTTCATTATAAGTCCAAATTGAGTGATTCTAGTGCCTAAACGTATCTTATGAAGTCTAGTTTCTGAAACGGTATAGTATAATAACACATGAGCTATATAGAATAATTTGTGTCTATTAAGTACAAAGAGTACAGAGAATATAAAACAGAGGAAGTTGGATTTTTAGTTAAGTTTGGGAAGATATAGAAAATAATTTGCTTGTCAATAATTCACGAAAATATTTTTGGAAATATTTGGGAATGTTTATAATGTTTTTAAAAATGTTCATCATTTTTAAAGGTCTTTTAGTATTTTTTTAAAATGACCAAAGTACACTATTATAAGCCTAAAACAGAGCAAATTTTCTAGAATGTTACTAAATTTGAAAAGCCATAATTTTTTCATTATAACTTAGAATTTAGTGATTTTTGAGCTTATTTGAAGCTCTGAAAGTAAAGAATTTGGTCATGTAGGTTAAAGTACTGAGAGGGTTTTGTGGCATGAGTTGAACGTATACAAGTTTAATGGACTTTATGGATTCCAAATATGACATTAGGTGAATAAAGGGATCGAATGGAACCAATATGCATGAAAATTAACAAGGTTATTAACGTAATGTTATTTTTGATTATAAGAAGTGGTTTAAGGGAAAGAAGAAGTGCAAGAGCTAACAAAGGTAATTTAACGGTAAAAGAAGCGCGACAAGACAAGTACCCCATTTGCCCTTTTATGTATAGTTTTCTTGTATTCCTTATACGCGACTTTATTTGTCGTGAATGAATGATCTTGATTCATTGTGCATGATTGTTCATGGTTTTCAAATGATTGTTTTAATGAAAGTGATATTTTACTAAGGCATGTTTGTTAAAAATTATGTTAGAATTTTATGATTTTATTTATTAATTGAATGATTTTGGGCTGTATTACCAAATGGTCCAAACATCTACTCAGCATGTGACTACGTACTGAGAAAGTTTAAAACAATGTTTTCCTAGTATTAAGTTCTTGGGAAAAAGTTATGAAAATGTAAGCTATGGAATGAGTAGATGTCCACGTAACATGGTCATTGTGACACCCCCAAATTTTCACCTCTGAACCCTCGTGGAAACCTAGTCGTTAGATATCACCTCAGCATATTGAGTTGCCAATATTCAACAACTCGCCCTGTTATATCTTACGAGGATCTAACATATGAATAAATTTACACAGCGGAAACATAAAGCTTAATTAGATAATTAAGGTCTTACAATAACAGAGTACTAAGTACGAATAGAAGTCGTACAATTTTCAATTACAACATTCAAACTATAACAATCTGGGAACATCCTAGTAATATTTTATCTTACCTTTGGCCTTCGAGGATTCGCCTCGCTCTACTGGTTCTGGAAGGTTTATAAAACATAGCAAGAATGAGTGAAAGATGCTCAGCAATAAATTATTCCATTTTGAATAAAATGATCATTCTAGTCAAAAAGATAAATAGTATAGTTTTGAATCATTAAAACTTTAATAGTTGAATTCACGAGTTAATATGAATTCCATCAACGCATGTGTGATATACGAGTAAATGTGATATCATGTCATTCAACAATCAATATTTTGAATAATTGAACATTAATTAAGTGGCATTTCTGCCTGACACTTAGTCATTTCAACACATAGTCATTTCGTTATTCTCGACACACAATCAAGTTTAACGACTCGCGCCCGTATACGTCACAACTACATGAATTAATCATGTAGGGTCCCGATACACCGGTCTTTAAAATTATGTTCAATATT
The DNA here is from genome assembly GCA_032359685.1 of Pittosporum tobira. Lineage (NCBI taxonomy): Eukaryota > Viridiplantae > Streptophyta > Magnoliopsida > Apiales > Pittosporaceae > Pittosporum > Pittosporum tobira. The sequence goes on from JAUMHB010000003.1 coordinate 71,973, forward strand.
CGAATTCAAATTATCATGAGTCATGTGAAATGATAAACGTTTACAACAGTATGGCATGCTTATATATGGTAGACATGTATAATCATTCAAGAATTTAATTTGAAACAACAAATAATGTACAAGAAATTAAATTTGTACATGCATGGCAAATACGTATACTGAAATTTAAATCATATGTATTAATAGCTGAAATAATTGGAATGCATAAGTGGACAATATCTTATACATAAGCAAAGAATAATAAACTTGCCTTAATAAAGCTTCTTAGGTTTTCCGCGTAACGCGTTTTGTGCTCGACGGTCTCCCTTTCTCACTCACGTACGTCCCTATAATACTAACGTCCTAACATTAGTATTGTCATTTTAAAAATATCTCGCTCACTCTCAAAATAATAATAAGACTCTTAGAGTCCCTAATTAAAATTGACATGAACGCACACAAAATTTCAAAAGGCAAAATTGTCATTAAGTAACAATTTGTCGTTTGACTTATTCCGTCTAATTTATTCCTCGTATTTTTCCCCAGGTATTCTTAACCCTAAAATACTTCATTGGATCTTTGTTCGGATACAAAATGAAATTAACATTCGTACATAAAAAATACACGGTGTTTAAAGTGATAAATATGATGTGTAACCACATCGTAATGATACTTAAGTCATTAAAAAAGAATTAAAATAATATTCCTTAAGTATTCTAACTTATTATCTAAATAAAATAGAATTTAGTTAAATATAATATTTTCTAATTTTAAGAAAATTAAATTCCAAATTTAAAAGTGATTTTAACATGTTCTTTACCAATTTTATCAACTCAATAACATTGTTGTAAATAAGGGCAAATGGTAGTTTTGTAATTAGTACAACAATGATATTTTTGTAAATAGGGCAGCAGTAACATTTTAGTAAATAAGCTGTAGTGGCATTTTAATAAATAAGATGCAGTGGGATTTTGGCAAATATGTCCCAATGACAGTTTAGTAAATTGCTGCAGATGAGTATTTTGGTAAAATGTACAGAAGGGTATTTTGATAAATATGCCATCAGTGGCATTTTGGTAATTTAACCATTATAAAAAAGTAATAATAATAATATTAATGATATTAATGGAAATAAAATAATAATAATACTAATATTATAAGTGAACAATAACTTATACATAAGTGGAGAATAATGACTTGTCTTAGTAACGGTTTCTAAACCTCCCACATAATGCGTTTTGCGATCGTAGGCTTTTCTTGCCCTCTCACATACGTTCCTATAATAACAACGGTCTATCATTAGTATTGTCATCTTAAAATAAATCACTCACTCTCAAAATAACCCTAAGCATTTTGGAGTTTTTGTTTTCTAATTTTTAAATGACATGAACAAACAAAAAATTTCTAAGGGTAAAATTGTCATTATCTGACAATTTGTCATTTGGCTCGTTCCATCTAATCTATTCCTCGTATTTATCCCGGGGTATTATTAATCCTAAAATACTTTATCGGATCATTGTTCAGATACAACGTAAATACAACATTCGTGTAAAAATATACGACGTTTTAAAACAGTGAATAAGATGTGTAATCATACCATAATATTTAAACCATTTAAAAAGGAATTAAAATAATATTCCTTAACTATTCTAATTTATTACCTAAATAAAATAGAATTTAATTGAGTACAATATTTTCTAATTCAAGAAAATTAAATTTCCAAGCTAAAAATAATTTTTAACATGTTCTTTTCTCATTTCCAACTCAATAGTATTGTTGTAATTAAGAGTAAGTAGCGGTTTTGTAAATAGTGCAGCAGTAACATTTTTGTAAATATGCAGCAGTGACATTTTTATAAATATGCAATAAGGGCAGTTTAGTAATTTACTGGAAAAGGGTATTTTGGTAAAATATACAGAAGGGTGTTTCTCTCTTTTAGGCAGAAATGATATTTTGAGAAATATGCCATCAGGGGTATTTTAATAATTAACTCTTTTTGAAAATAATGATAATGAAAATGGTGATAATGAAATTAGGAAAAACAGTACCAACAAAATCAAATAACTCAAAGTCAACAATGGCTGACCGAGTCAACCATTGACTGGCTGACTGGTCGGTCATTCCTTCCTCACTTCCCTGTCGTCAGATCGGTAGGCTGGCCGGTCAGACCGTATGGCAACGTCGGCATTAAATGGTCGGTCGGGATAATAGTCGACCAAGTTGACCATTGACTGGTCAGCTTGGTCAGCCCCTTCCCGGATCCGACTACTTGAGGAACTGGCCGATGGTCCCGGTCGCCCACGGTAGTCGGGCGGTCGGTCAGAAGGTAGTTAACCAAGTCAACTGTTGACTGGTTGGCTGGTCAGCCCTTTCTCGTTCGCCCCCAGTTGCCCGACCAACAAGTTGGTCGGTCGGCCGGCCTGGTGGTCGTCGGCAGTGGGCTGCCATGGCTATACACACACGCACACACGTGGAATCATCGTGGAAGATCATTTTTGTATGGTAAGGGATTGGTGAAACGAGCAAATCCACCATCAATATCCCAAATTAGCTCGAAAATGAAGGCGACTAAGTCACCCACTCCGGCAACGGCGAGACTGCCATTGCCAGTAGTCTCGTTTTTTGGCCAAGCTCGGTTCAAGGCTAAAACATGTGCTAAAAATCCAATAAAAATCATTAAAATTATGCAAACAAGGTGAGGAACATAATAGAACTGTCAATCGACCAACATAACCTCGATTTCACGGTTAAAAATTCAGGCTTGTCCACAGTGGTAACCTGACTGAAAATCGGACTTGAACGTGGTCGAAGCCTGACCAAAAATCATGTTCAGCCAATCCATTCCCAGGATGACATTGAATTCTCCCAAGGAGAACGGTATCAAGTTGGACGGGAGTCTATGGCCATCGATTTCTATTACGCAATCTCTATATACGTCATAGATAGGGAATACTTCCTGACTGGCTACCTCTACATCCAATGGGATTTCCAATTTCTCACTTTTTACTTTAAGTTTATTCGCAAATTGAGCAGACACAAAGGAACGAGTAGCTCCTGAATCAAACATTATGTAGGTAGGTATTGAATTGACAAGTAGTGTACCTGTCACCACGTCAGCCGAATTGGTGGTATCCTTGACGGTCATATTGTAGGTTATGGTAGTAGGGCGCATTGGTTGTGCATTTCCTTCGGTCAGTAGTAGCCCTGGTCCCCTTTCACTCACTGCAGAGTTGGTAGACTTCTTGGGGCAGTTAGGTGAGATATGCCTCTTTTCTCCGCATGTGTAACACACGTGGGTACTCGGGTTCAGATAGCTGGTTGCCTTGTGGCTAGGTTGGCTACAACAGTAGCAAACATTCTTCCCTTTCAAGCATGGCCTGTCGCCATGGTTCTTTCGGCAGCCTTTGCACTCTTCTCCCTTCTTTCTCTAAGTAGGCCCTCATTCACTTCTCTTTTCGTTAAACCACTTACGATTGTTGCTTTCCTAAGCCTTGATCTGCTGGTTGTGGCTCCCCTCAGCCGATCTTCCTCTGTTTCATTTCCCTTTCTTCACATCCTTCTTCTTGTTGCCCTTGTTGAATTTTGACAAGGCATCTCCACTCTCTTTGGCCATTTTCGCCTACTCCACCAGCTATACGTAGTTGCCTATTTCTAGAACAGCTACCCTATTGTAGAGCCAGGGTTTTAACCCTTGCTCAAATCTCTTAGCCATCCTCCTTTCCGTGTTGACCTGATGCGAAGCGAAACGTACAAGTTCGTTGAATTTCGTGTCATATTCCGCCACGGTCATGTCCCCTTGTTTGAATTCCAGAAATTTGGTTTCCATTCTATCCTTCATACTCATGGGAAAGTACTTCTCAAAGAATAGTTCTTTGAATCGTCCCCAAGAAATAACCCTTCCTCTTCAACCTCTCTGGCTACCTCGTTTTCTCCCACTTTCTCATTCCTATGCTCCCTTTGCTCGGTGGTTTCCCACCAGAAATTGGTTTCTCCCTTCAACAGGTACGAAATGAATATTGTCTTTTGGTTATCTGTCATTTGGCAGATTTCGAAAGTCTTTTCTATCTCCTTGATCCAGGATTGAGCTCTGTCAACTCGTTATAGCCTTAGAAGGTGGTGGTTGCACATTTTGAAATTTTTAGAATGTGACTGTGGGTGAAGGCCTACGATTTTGGTTATGGTTGTTGTTGTTGTGGGGAAGGGAGGGGGTGGCACATTCTGGAAAGCATCTCGCAACAGGTTCACTAACTGTTACATTGGGTTCTGCATCGGGTTCTTATGTTGAGCCTGACGGTTTAGTGGTGGTCGTCCTCTTTTTGGCGGCATGGTTCTGTCATAAGATAGTGTGTTTGTATATTTAGATACGTATACGTAAATGCACAATTACTCATGAGATAACACAAATAAGGATTTCATTGATTCAAGGAAAGGTTACATAAAATAGAGATGTTAGTTATATGTTACAATACGTCGTGGATTCATCAATCCGGGTAAAATTTGTAACTTAACCTAATTACCTAATGTTACGGGTCTATCTTCCACATCAGTGGTCTTTAACCCATCGGTAGGTTTTTTTTTCGTTTTCCAGAGCAAAATCGTACTGCTTCTCAAGGTGGTTGGTTACGTGCTTGATGAAGGCGAGGTCTGCTCATGCCTTTCTGCAGTTTGGAGGCAATTAACACGCCTCCACGATATGTCAAAAGACTGTCGATATCCTGCAGCAATCTTTTTCATCGCATGTTCTCAATGATGTGCCCTCCGCTCTTGGTACTCGTTCTTAGAATGCAGGTGCAAGATTTACTCATCTCTTTTTTGGAGCAGTACCTCAGTCTCTCCTGAAGCCTCTCCCATAGGCGGTCCTCAGTTATCATGTCTGAGCGGGGCCTCGGGAATGGGGGTAACCGGGCAGGTGGTGATATAGGGATGGTCAACTCTTCCCCGACCTGGTTGGTCGTATCCTCGACCATCAGTTCCTTCTATTCGCTCTCGTACCCCTCGTGATTTGACATCTACAAGAAGTTTTAAAGTGGGGTTAGTTACCGTTTTATGAAAAGTGTTTCTAATTCTAAGTACATATATGGTTTGACATATTCGTCCTTATCGTACTGGTTGTAACCGCTTAGGAAGGACCACATGTGCTCGTCATCGTCACTGTTGAGGTAGAACCTCCTATTCTCGAGTATATCCTCGACATTGGTGTATCTGGAGTGTACCTAATATCTACGTCTATCTTCGAAGATTCTTATAGGGTTATAACCTTCTGGTAGCTCTTCCTCCGACTCGGACTATAAAATAGGTTCATCCTCTTCGGAAATCTCAAATACGGGAAGTGGACTGAGAGTGGGGATCTCAATGGTATAACATATCTACAAATTTTGACATAAGTGTTAATTATTGGGCATAATCTTTAAGCATATGGGATATTGTCCATAAGGGTTTTACGATTCGTATAATTGAATCTTGACGTAATTTACACTCTCAAGCTATTTAAGGTTTTTCCTAATGCTTGGATCTAAGGATTTGTTCTAACTTATAGCTCTGATACTAACTGTAATGCCCCCAAATTTCTACCTCTGAATCATCGTGGAAACTGGGTCGTCAGATATCATCTAAGCATACTGAGTTGCCAATATTTGGCAGCTCGCCCTGTTATATCTTACAAGGATCTCACATACGAATAAATATACACACAGCGGAAGCATAAAACTTAATTAAGTAATTAAGGTATTACAATAACAGGGTTCTAAGTACGAACATGAGTCGTACAATATTCGATTACAACATACGAGGTAGAACAATCTGGGAACATCTCAGTAATATTCTATTTTGCTTTTGCCCTTCGAGGATTCGCCTCGCTCGATTGATTTGGGAAGGTTTATAAAAACATAGCAAGAATAAGCGAAATATGCTTAGCAAAAAATTATTCTATTTTGAATGAAATAATCATTCCAGTCAAAAGATGTAAAACGATACGGTTTAGAATCATTAAAACTTTAATAATTGAATTCAAAAGTTAATATGAATTCCATAAACGCATGCATGATATACGAGTAAATGTCATATCATGTCATTCAACAGTTAATATTTTGAATAATTGAACATCAATTGGGTGGCATTTCTGCCTGATACTTAGTCATTTTGTCATCCTCGACATACAGTCAAGTTTAACAACTCGTGCCCGTATACATCACAGCTACAGGAGTTAACCATGTAGGGTCCCGGTACACCGATCTTTAACTATATTCAATATTTGATCTCAAATTATCAAGAATCATGTGAAAATGTTAAACGCTTCAACAATATGACATGCTTATATATTGTAGATATGTATAATCATTTTAAACAAGTTCAATAATTTAACTTGAAAAAACAAATAATGTACAAACAATTTAATTTGTACAAGCATGACAAATACGTATATTGAAAATTAAATCATACGTATTAATAGCTGAAATAAATGGCATGCATAAGTGAACAAAAACTTATACATAAGTGGAGAATAAGGACTTGTCTTAGTCACTCTTCCTAAACTTCCCACGTGACACGTTTTGTGATCGTAGGCTTTCCTTACCCTTTCACGTACGTTCATATAATAACAACGGTCTATCATTAGTATCGTCATCTTAAAATAAATCACTCATTCTCAAAATAATCCTAAGCATTTTGGAGTTTTTTTCTAATTTTTAAATGACATGAACGAACACAAAATTTCTAATGTCAAAATTCTCATTATCTGACAATTTATCATTTGGCTCGTTCCATCCAATCTATTCATCGCATTTATCCCAGGGTATTATTAACCCTAAAATACTTTATCGGATCATTGTTCGGATACAACGTGAATATAACATTCGTGTAAAAGTATACGACGTTTTAAAATAATGAATAAGATGTGTAATAACATCATAATGATATTTAAACCATTTAAAAGGGAATTAAAATAATATTCTTTAAATATTATAATTTATTATCTAAATAAAATAGAATTTAATTGAATACAATATTTTCTAATTTAAGAAAATTAAATTTCCAAGCTAAAAATAATTTTTAACATGTTCTTTTCTCATTTTCCAACTCAATGGCATTGTTGTAATTAAAAGTAAGTGGCAGTTTTGTAAATAGTGCAGTAATGACATTTTTGTAAATATGCAGCAGTGACATTTTTGTAAATATGCCCTAAGGGCAGTTTAGTAATTTACTAGAAAAGGGTATTTTGGTAAAATACACATAAGGGTGTTTCTGTCTTTTAGGCAGAAATGATATTTTGAGAAATATGCCATCAGGGGTATTTTAGTAATTAACTCTTTCTGAATATAATGATAATGAAAATGGTGATAATGAAATTAGGAAAAACAGTAACAATAAAATCAAATAACTCAAAGTCAACAATGGCTGACCGAGTTAGCCATTGACTGACTGACTGGTCGGCAATTCCTTCCTCACTTCCCTGTCGTCAGATCGATAGGCTGGCAAGGTCGGTACTAAATAGTCGGTCAAGATAACAGTCAACCAAGTCGACCATTGACTGGTCGGCATAGTCGGCCCCTTCCCGGATCCGACTACTTGGGGAACTAGCTGGTCGCCCCGGTCACCCACGGCAGTGGCTTGCAGGCCGGGCGGTCGATCAGAAGGTAGTTGACGAAGTCAACCATTGACTGGTCGACTGGTCAGCCCTTTCTCGTTCGCCCCTAGTCGCTCGACCAACAAGCTGGCTGGTCAGCCGGCCTAGTGGTCATCGGCAGTGGGCTGTCATGGCCATACACACACGCACATGCAAGGAATCATCAGGGAAGATCATTTTTGATGGCAAGGGATTGGTGAAACGAGCAAATTCACCATCCCTGTCCCAAACTAGCTCGAAAATGAAGGCGACTAGGTCTGTGACACCCCCAAATCTGGGCATCCACACCCCGACTTGGGTTGCCAATTTATTATTAAATCCATGTCTTACAA
>JAUMHB010000003.1:107872-128250 GCA_032359685.1 Pittosporum tobira
TATAAAATGAGATGATTTGTAGTGAATAGACATACATATGAATGAAAATATTCTCTCATTTTCATCTTTCTCTCGTATCATATTTGAGTTAACTCCATAAATCACCATTTTCATATTATTTATAATATTTCCAAGTCAATTCTTCTCTCTTAATTTCTCATCTCTTCCATTTCAAAGAATATGTACAGCTAATTCTTCATATATTAAACTCCCAAATGCATCTACATCTTTGACTTTTAATTCTTATATTTCCACTTGCCACTAAATTCAAGAAATTAAACACTGTTTATCACTTAATTATATATCCAGATACCATAATCATAATTTTGACTCAGTCCAAGTCAACTATAGCCTACACATATATCCTTCAAATCCCAAAACTTTCCAGGCACAACCATGGAGTACAAGCATTTTAGCCACGAGCACAACTTGGTGATGCACCAAGTGCGCCAAGGCCAAAAACTCCCGTGCTCCGGCTGCCAATCCTACTGCCATGATTCCGTTTACGCTTGTCATCAGTGCGAGTTCTTTCTCCACGATCACTGCGGCAACGCAAACCGGTACCTGAAACACCCGTCCGACACGTTGCACCCGCTCATCCTATTCCCGTACCCGACTTACACTACCGGTTCCTTCTTATGCGACGCCTGCGGCCAAACAGGTAATGCGTTTTCCTACTCTTGTGCGATATGCGAAGTTGATCTTCATATTCAGTGCGCTTTCATGCCTGTAAAGGTGATCCACAAAGCCCATCAACACGAAATGAAGCTTTATACGGCCGTAGTTGACCCGAAGGGGCCGCCGGAATTTTGTAAAATTTGTAACAAGTATTTGGACTCTAAGCTTTGGTCGTATAGTTGTGCCGATTGTGGGTTCGTGGCGCACACTTTTTGTGGGACTAATGAGGTCAAACCAGGATTGTTTGTCGATGATTCCTAAGCCATAAGGAATAATGAAAAATCAGTTGAAACAGCTGCCGGACCGTTAAGCTTCAGCTTGAGATTCTACGTACTGTGTAAGCAACTTGCAGATGCCGGCCAGAAGACGGTTCCCTCCACGCGCAAGCTAGAAAGAGTCTAATAATATGGTGTCTGTTGAATAAAAGTAATCATTAAGGGCATTTTGTTGCAACGTATTTGGTTGATGATGAGTCATGTTCTGTGTTTGTGATTTGAAAGTTCTCTCTCGTCTTCTCCTTCCCCGCAAATTTGTGCGAAGCTCTAAATACTTATTTGTATATTAAGTGTTTGTATTGTACGAATTCAAATCTTGTTTCATTAAAATTTAACAGTTATCTATATTTATTTATTTTATTTTATATTTAATAAATTTTTAAAAAAATATACAAATGATAATTGATCTAAAATAAAACAGAGAATATAGTATATGATTAAATAGAATATTTGAATTCGTTTGGTATCGATTTTGAACGTTTGAGGTTATATAGTTCAAATATAATTAAAAAATTTATGTTTTATAAATTAAATATAAATTTAAAAATTAAAATTACTAATTAAATTCAATTATTATAATAATAAAAAATTTAAGTTAAATTTAATCTACAAATTAAATTTTAAAAGTTCTACCAACAACTTTTAAGTAAAACACACTGCAGCATAGTTGTTCACTTCCTTTGCCACTTGATTGTACGCTTACTTTTCCTCCATCAAGAATCTTAAAATTTTTGGCCCCATTTTATATGGACAAAGTCAAGTGATTGTTGCGGCTGTAATCAAAGTCTAACGTCGATTTTAAATTGCTCAATGGCGGAGGCTGAGTTGAGCTTTTACACTCGTTTTATGAGTTTTAATAGAAGAGAAAAGAATAAAAAATAATAAGTATTAAAAAAAAATTTAAAAAGAAATAAAGAAAACTAGAGTGATTTTCTTTCTTTGTGTTCATGAATTAGGAAAGAAAATATAATTTTTTTCACTCTTTGTTCATGAGTTTTGAGAATAAAATAAAAGAAATAATATATATTACCAATTTACCCTTCTTCTTAATTAATCTATGTCCTAATTTATTTCTAAAACTGCAAAAATATATATATATATATATATATATATATAAAAACAAATTATGACATTGGGACGGACAAGTATGAGACACCTTTTTATCTACCGAAATTCATCAAATTTTCATCTTTTCGAAATCAAGAGAATTTTAAAGCATTGTGGATAAAAATTTAAACTATCACGTTAAAATAAAAGTTGTTGGATTTCTTCCAGTCGTCTTCCATCCCCGAGTGTTGTATCAAATTGAATCAGGTTGGATGACAGTCTACCGGCGACGCATGGAAATTGACAGAGAAATATGCAAGAGAGCTGCTAAAGTTGATGCAACTGGTAAAATCAAGACTAATGCGTAGGTTAAAATTGGAATTATGAGAAAAATTAATATGTCTCATCCATTTTCCTCCCAAATCTACTCAATCTTGAGGAGAAAAGTTTTTACAAAAAATTGGGTTGATTCTCCTTTATTTTCTTCCTTTCCTTTCACCAAAAAACTTATAAACAAGAAAAAAAAAATATTATTTTTTGATTTGTATATATTATGTGATTTAATTATTCTTTTGGGACAGAGAAGGAGCATATAATATCTTTAAAAGAGTTATTTTAATTATTAATGATAAAGTGACTTACATTTCTATGTCACTAACACCAAATTAAAATGTATTAGATTAATACAAAATTAAAAGTTTGTTTTTAATATTTGTAAAAGTTTCAATTATACAGGTTTTATAAAATGAAGTTAGGACTGTGTCAGTCAAAACCCGAAGTCCAATGGTTCAGCCTGCAAAAGTTCCATTCAAATTTAAATTGGGTGTGAGCCGGAATGAGTTTGGACAAAAGTTCAAGCATGGTTTAATTTGGATTGAGCTTGGTTAATAGTAGTTCGGCCTGGCCCAACCCCACAACCAGAGAGGAGAAGGCTTCAAATGAAGGTTTGGGTTATGGAAAAAAAAACGATGGAGTTTTTTTTATTTTTATTTTAACAAATGGTGTAATGGTTTAGGTTCAATTTTTATATGAATTAATTAATTAAATTTTATAATAATAGACAAGAGATTCTCAAATAAAAAATAATATATTTTCATAATAATGAGTAAAATAATTTTATAAAATAAATAAATAATTATGATATAATTGAAAATTAAATTTGAAATATCTAGAAATTGAATATCTTAAAACCTTAATTTTAACTATTAAACTATAATATTATTTTGCGTGATGGCGGACAAAAAAATCAAAAATATGCTCTAAATCAAATCAAGTCAAATTAATTTGATATTTTTATTTCAAAGTTAATTTTCAATTAATTTTTAAGTAAACTTACTCAAATGAAAGCCCGACACTCGTCAGCTTATAAGGTTTGAGCTTAAACATATTTCTATGAGCCAAGGCCTGAGTAGCACGTTTTATTTTAAAATAATTTATTATTTATTTATTAATTAATTAAAATAAATTATAAAAAATATATTTATTAATGAATTTTTTTTAAATAAATTAAAAGTACTATTGCTCTTAATTTATATATTTTTTAAATTAGTAAAAACATATATTTTAAAAATAAATTATAAATTATTATTATAAGTTGTCATGTCGGAAAAGTTAAGATAGGGTCAAATTTGGATACCTTAGGCGGGTCCCGATTGATAATGAAGTGAGTAAATTAAATTAAATAAATAATAAATAAATTTTACATTCGCATTTTGTATTTTCACTGTTCCATTTTTACGATCTCTCCTTCGCCTTCCTCCAGATTCCAGAAATCAACAGCAAACTTTTTCCGTTCATCTCTCCCTCGATTATGCTCGCTCTTTCCTGTTTTCTCTCTCTTACTACGAAGAAGACTTCCACGAAACGGCTATAGGAACCCCTTGATTAAAAATAAATAAAGCGGGAGAAATCAAGAACTGCAATACCAGCTCCTTTCAGGTATATATGCCCATAAATATTAAGTTTTTCATCAAAGAAAACCCTAATCTCAATCCAATCCAAAGATTCAACCATGGTTATGAAGTTATCCACTTATTTTGCTTCTCAATTATTATATTTTTGGATTTATTTCCATCATACTTACCACTATTTGATTGAAAAATGGAAATAAATAATGCACTCATAATCAGGTTCACTTTATCTCGATAATGCTTTTCAAGTTAGAAAAAGGGTTGTCTTTTACGTTTTTCAATGCCATAGAATCGGGTTGGTTGAGAATCATGTTTATATTTCAGGTCTTAGCTTTATAATAATTGATTAATCACTTTGTCTGATGTGGATTATACTAGGATTATCTTTTATCGTGTCTAATTATTTGGTTGAAAACACGTGTTCAATTCAATTTTGAATTCATGCATTTGATGCTTCATCTTATAAAGAAGAAATTTACGTACTCAATATTCTTTCTTTATCAACTAATAGACAAGAAGAAAAAATGAATGTTTTTTGGATACCGCATCGAATTTCTATTCCATCTCCTCCTAGTACTACTGCCAGTACTCCTACGATAACCTAGGATTTTAATGTAAGTGTGTAATATTAGCTACAAGGAATTCCTTATTAATGTTGTTGGTCTGAAATTAACTCAGGTACGTTTATAGTGTGTTGACCAAGATGACATCTGTTTGTTCCTTTGTGAAAGCTGCTGGGCCTGATGATGATTCTTTGAAACCCCAGTGGAAACCAAAATAAGCAGCAGCAGCCAGGGTCTGAGGGCAAATATAAGCCAGAGTCTACTGAATCTTCCGTTGTTTCTCCTAAATGCCCTTTTGGATATGATTCTCTAACTTTTAAGCTAGGCCCCTTTAGCTGCGTGATATGTCAAGCACTTCTTTTTGAGTGTAGCAATTGCATTCCTTGTTCCCATGTATATTGCAAGTAAATAAACTTTTGCTAAAATGTCTATTTGGCTTTCCATTTTTATAATATGTACATATCTCATTTTTACCTTTTAATTCATCCCCCCCCCCCCCCCTCCTCCCTTTTTCTGTTTGACCCATTTCCTGGTATTGCTCACCACATTTTTGGAAATCAGGGCATGCATATCAAATTTTAAGGATTGCCCACTGTGTGGCGCTGACATTGAGAAGACTGAAGCTGACACAAATCTGCAGAATGTTGTTGACCGATTCATTGAAGGTCATCCGAGAATCAAGAGGCAAGTTGATACTGACGGAAAGGAAGTAATAGGTGAGAAAAAGGCAGTGATATACAAGGATGTCTCCCTGGAGAGAGGCGCTTTTCTGGTGCAACAAGCAGTGAGGGTTAGTCAATGGAACTTCCCCATTTTCTGAATTTTTAATGAATATTTTTTCATTTCATTGTTAATTTATCTAATCAGTGGTTGAATCACATTTTCTCCTTGATTAAGTCTTCTCACTTTTTGATGCTTCATGTATAGGCATTTCGTGCAAAAAATGTAGAAAGTGCTAAATCTAGACTTACTCTATGTGAAGAAGACATTAGAGAGCAATTAGAAAGATTGGGAAACACAGCAAAGTTGTGCTCACAGCTAGGTGCAGTTCTGGGTCTGCTTGGTGATTGCTGGTCTGTCCTATATCTCTTTCTCCTAATATATTTATTTGAATGCATTACTATCATACTTCTGCTCTGTGGCTTCTAGCTGGTGTAGGTGTAAAGTTAACTTGTGATCAATGCGCTAACTTAAATATAATAGTAATTATATTGTTTGGAAGTAATTAAATGCTCTGTGCAAAATTTTACAACACAGAATTGGCAAATGAAATTGTTGGAGCGAAACTAAAAGGGCTTTCAATGTTAGTAGCAGATGGTTGTTCAATTAAATGTCTTTAGATCTGGATGACATTCCCGCATAGTTGTCAAAATTGTAAGATACGCGATTCGTATTGTACGATTTGATAAGATACTGTGGTCAATCGATACAGAATCGTGGATAGTAGATGAATCGTAGATGTATCACACGTATCACTTGTGTATCGTACGTATCGGACGATACATCAATACACACACGATACAGTCGCATCTCAGACCAGAGAAAGAAACAAGGGGAGAGAGAATAGAGATACATACAAGACGTTCGGACATAAAAAGAGAGACCACGATCTGACCGCCGATGTCCGCCGTTGCCTAGTCGAAGAGTTCTTCATTCTTCAGTTTCTTGAAAGGCAGGTCTGACAAGTGTTTTAGATATTCCAGACTTCTTCTTTTCTTTTTTCTTTTGAAAAGGCTTCTCCTCTTCTATAGTTGACTAGTTGTATTTTCTTTAATTTTTTACCTTTTATTATATAATAATAAATAAAATACACATGCCCACTACTATCCATTATCTTTTTACTATAGTAATTGTACAGTAAATAATAATTATCTACTACATTAGTAAATTACTTTCTGGCTGTTTAGTGTTTTATTAAGATTAAATGACTACTATCTTTAACTAATTTTAATATATTTTGAGATTTTTGACAACTTAAATGTGTTAATTCAATGTGTTTCATTATACATTTAGTACTTTTACATGATAAAATATTTATATTTGGTGAATTTATTTATGAATTGTGCTGTTCTTGTGAATATATCTAATAATTACTATATTATTATTATTTCGCGTATCTACGATACGATTCATGATAAACGATACAGGGTTTTTGATACACGATACGATTCACGTTATGACAACTATGCGTTCCGGTATTTATGTAAATAAAAAGAAAAGGAAAAAAAAAAGGATAAAGGGAAAACTGAAGAAAGAAAGCAGAACTTGATAATGATTCTTTGATGTACTTTGGTAAATTGGATGAAGCTAATTTTTTTTAAAATGCTGTTATATTACAAAGTTTTTCTTAAAAAATTACAGTCAGATCTGTAGTACGAGGGTTGCTACTTGCTCTAGCTGAAGAGAGTATATGTCATATCTGTACCATTTGCTTGGAGTTAGCCTTAAAGATCATGTCACTTTGGATGTCAACTTTCAGGTGATTTCTTGAATGAAACCTGACGGGTTAGGTCTTGGAGCATTAAAACATATCTACTTATCTTGTATTGTCAATGTTGACACTTCCTGTCAAAAGTCAGCTATGTGCCATTACACAACCTATGGCATTCAGAAGCCCTTAATCTTTAACTATGATGTTTTGCGTTAACAGTCTTAGTTGTAATGTCAGTGTGATTGTAAAACCATAATGATAGCAACAATAGTTATAACAATATTACGTAATGTATATGCAGTCGAGCAATGGGAGATGCTAATTCTGCAGTCGCTTATTTTGAAGAGAGTGTCAATTTCCTTTCGAAAGTGTCAGCAGATGATTTGGAGGTACATCTTTTGTCCTTTCATGGATATATAACTTACCCAAGAAGATACTATTATTAGTTATATGAAACTTTGTCAATTTAAAGTTGTTGAATCAGAACCTCGTGTATAAAGTTCTAATTTGTCTCGAGCCTGCACAGATCATACATACACTTTCTGTTTCATTGAATAAAATCGGAGATCTTAAGTACTATGATGAGGACTTGAAAGCTGCATGATCTTACTATTTACAAGCTTTAGATGTGTGGCGCAATGCTATCAAGCATCCCTCCAGCGTTCTTTCTCAGGTCAGCATCCCTTGTTCCTTTTTATCAGAAATTGAAATATATCACTCCATTTCAAAATATAAGAGCATTACTGACTTTGAAAAGTGGATTTAGAACATGTTCAAATTCAAATTGATATTTTTTTATTTGAATAGTAAAAATATTGTTTTTACGTAACTAATGGTACTTTTCAAATTGTTTACAATGTTCTTAATTGTATTGACTATAATTAAGTCAATCCATGTTAATTTGAATTTGGAAGTGTTTAAAATTGAGTTCTGAAAGTCAATGATGCTCTTATATTTTGAAATGGAGGGAGTATAGCATGAATAACACTGTTTGACCTTAGTATGAGAATTAGCCCGACTCTATTTTATGATGTTCTTTGACCATTGTTACAACAAAATGCTTGTATCTTAATGATGAGAGCACATTGTTAACAGAAACTCTTGTTTCAGCAATAGAATCAAACTTCGGTCATTTATTTTATCATTCTTTACTAAGTTATCCCTTCACAAAAGACTTCTGCTATAGCTGTCTATAAATATTTACATATACTTCTCTGGTACATGTACTTCTCTGGCATGATCCCAGTGCTCTTGTCGCTTTTCAGCTGGTTTAGCAACTAAGCAGCCTTTTAAACGCAGAAACGTTCTTGATGTTCGTTTCGGATATCGAGAATAGAGTTTATTTACAATTAGCGCAACTAACATATAGAAAATGTAGGGGCTAGGATTTGATTATCTTGGTATGCAGTGCATCAACGAAAAAGTTAGGGTCTGCCGTTTGAATCACTGGCGCTGCAACTTTGTATTCACATACTTATATAGAAGAGAAACAAATATCTGGACCAGGGTAAACATAAAATTATCATGTTAGAAAAAGGGAACAGTATTTGTTGACTGTATTTAAAAAATAGGACTATAAATCAATTTTAGTTGTTCTGACTTCCAACCATTTAGATTTCTTTATGCAAGATACAAATAAGGGCACTTATGTAGACCTTACTCCATGGAGTTCACTTCCAAAAAACCATCAATGAACTGATCTGTTTTGTTAGACGCAAAAGTTTTTAGAGATTAAACTGATATGTAGACTGTATTCTTATGATATCAACATTCATAAATTGTCCTGCAACGTGAAGATTTAAATGCCGAGTTTAATTTTTTTCCTATATCTTCTCTCGGCTCCAGATCCTAGATGTGGCTGTTTCTCTTGCCAAAGTTGCTGATGTGGATAGAAATCTTGGAAATGAGAATGCTGCTATTGATGGTTTTCAAGAAGGCATTAAATTACTGGAATCATTGACTCTAAACTCCAACGAAGCTGGTCTTGAACAACAGGTAAGAATTTTGTATGATTGAATTATTCATCCTTAATGTGAGCGGCCTTGATAATGCAATTGACACTTGTTTTCTGCTTGCAGCGCCTTTCTGTGCTGGAGTTCCTGAACACTCAAGTTACCAAGAAGCAATCTGATTCAACTTCCTGAGGTCATACATGAAATAACCCCTTTTCTCTCTTGAGTCTCGAGCTTTTAAGTGTATCTTGTAGTAATTCAGCATGGTGAAGTGAAATTCAACCATATGTGAATTTTTATTTTTATTTTCTGGGTGAACTTCAAAGTTATATTTACAACCATGGTTTAGAGTTTCATTTTGAGGATGTGTTTCGAGTGATTAAAAAACATAAGCGATTTGGACATGTTTCGGAAACACTAGGAAAACTTTGAAAATTATAGAAACATAAATGAACAATTTAGAAATTTTTATTCTACTATAAATACATGTATATATATGTTACACTATGTTATGATACATTCAATACGTTTTTAACTAATTATATATGATGAGTATATAATATTAAGATAAATATGATCATATTCAAAAACTTAAAAAATAACAACAAAAACATTATCAATATAATTCAAAAATTATGGTAAATTATTAATTATATAACACATTTTTTAATTAATGTATTTTTATAATATCAAAGGCACTTAATGGATAACAAAGAATAAATTTATGTTTTCAAGAAGAACAAAAATAATATACACCAATTAAAAAATATGTAGAAATGATCTAAAAGCGAAGTTAAATAATATTTTAAACAATTATGATTATTTTAAATTAAATTTTATTCAAATATATATTTGATTAACTCATATTTTTTGAGATCTTGAAACTAATTCATTATTTTAATTATTTTAATTAATAGTAGTGTTTCGTTAATAACAAATTTTCGAATGTTCGATCTTTTCGAATGAAAATTATGGGAACAATTTCTTTTCATTAGAAATATTATAATATAGAAACTACCCTTTGAATTTCGTTTCGATAAATTTAAAAACAAAAAAAAAATCGAATATTTCGATCAAAACGTATGGAAACTTTAAACCATGTATACAACGATATGAGAATTAACGTATATGGCTTAGCAATAAGTGATCCTATTTCTCAATTTTTTATATTATTATATTATCATACTAACATTATTAAATTAAATCGTCATTATTTTTGAGCATGCACGGAATGAAAACGTATATTGTTAATTGTCATCAAGTGAATAAGTCTTTCATCTAACAATTTGTTTGTGAATTTTTAAAACAACAGAAAAAAAATTTATTGTTCGTGAGTTTTTGAAGTGTATAGGAGAATAATGAAAACGAGATGAAAAGCAGCCCACTTTTTTTGCAGGTTTTTTTCTTGTCAAAACTGAGCGGACTTGATAAGAAGAAAGGAAGTGATCATAAGTTGGTTTTTCTTGATACCCAAATTACCCTCCTTTTGTGTGATACAACAAATTTTAATTTGCATGCCGGTCATGTCTACCTGTATAGTAATTAGGGGTATAATGATGAATTGTCATCTTCATGTACCAAAAAAAAAAAAAAGAAAGATGAATCGTCATATTCTTTTTTCTTTTTTTTTTCTGAAATTCATAAACACGCAAAAAAAAATATTCATTAATTTTTTTTATTATTTTATTATTTTATTTTCTTTACCTTAAAACTTACAAATAAAAATTATGGTCGTGTTCTTTGATCTGAAACTATTCTCTTTTGCGTCATAATATCCTACTTTTCAATCTCTTGGTGTCGTCCTGGGGTGAGAGTGCACCTGAAACTCTTTCAAGCCAAATGTGAAGTAAACTCACATTTCTGAAAATAATATATCCACTTTTCATACAGCCTTTCGTAACAATACTCATTCGTCAAAACACAGAATACAGAAGCTTAAACTCGTGCCTATGGCGTTCAGCTTTTCACCTCACAAGGCAACAAAGCACATTCCACATGTAGAATGCTCTTCAATCAAGCTTATCACAAGCCTTGCAATACTCTCAGAATCCAAGGCAGCAGGCTAAGAACGTGGGCTTCATGATACGGGTGCTGGATTTCGCTAGGAACCTCCCGACACCACTTGTGCAACCACTTATCTGATTGTAATCTTGCCAGAAGTAACCACTTATTTTAAAAAATTAAAAAAAAAAAAAAAAAACTTTGACGCTGAACGTAGAGCCACCAAAGTTGACATTTTATTTTTGAAAAATGATATTTACACTTCAAATTTCTCAAATTGTACTCTATCATATCTCAAATTGCATCCTACCACAGAACGAAATTTGCACCATTTTAACTTCGCAACATACTGCATGTGACTTTTCAATTCACTTGTGCACAAAATTACAGTTATCTCCCTTCACACTTTTTTTTTTTCGGGTATGTCAGGTAAACTTATCCACGGGCCAAGAATTGACACAAGAAAGACTCCTAGAATATTTTACAATGACTAAATCCATCTGACCGAAAAATTGATGAAACCAGCTTCCCATGGTAACAACAGCATCAACTATCTCACCAGAAGGATACAATTGGAAGACAGGATTGACTGTTCGTTTCACTGCACAAATTCTACAAGGAATCACCAACTTTTCAAGACTGCATATGATGGTCAAGAGTGTATGCCTGAATTTCAGAAGGGCTAGTACCAGGCCTGTCAAAGACATCAAAATAAACAAATCTAAAGTGAGAAAGTGAAGTTAGGGAACAAGAACACTAAGCCAGAGTCCCAGATCCAATACTGAAATTAAAAAAATAAAATAAAATCTGAAGTTGGTAATCTTTCTAACAGTATCATTTTTTTAAAAAATACAACCACCAAATTCCAAAAAGTAAGAGGGAGAACACAATTGTTTTGACACACAACTAAAATTAACTGAAAGAACCTTTTATTGATGATACCATAGTGAAACTTGGTTCTTCCAATCTTCAAGTCTTCAATGTACTAGAGCAAAACAATTGTGTAAGTTGCGAGTGAAAATATCTTGAGAAAGAGAGTAGGTGAAGAACAAACATGGAGTATTTGTTATTCGAAAAATTCATACCAAATTTAACGTAACCAACATTGATGAAAATGCCAAAGAATCAAAAGGAATATCATCAAGTGCGAAAAGCCGACATTCCGATGATTCTGGACCAGGTGAAAAGTGCTGACTCTTCAACTTGGCCAAGAACATTATATACGTCTGCTCAAAAGAAGAATCACAGGAAAATGTAAACATCTTTACCAAGCGAACATAAAATCTATTTAAACTTAGTTTCACCTCACTTGGCCTATACGAGGGATGTCCAACTGAGCAAAGGGTGAAAGAACTTGCACATCGGCATTTGCCTCTTCCCGGGTTTCCCTGATTGCCCCGTCTGTCGCTGACTCCCCTATCTCCAGGTAACCAGCTGGAAGCGTCCTATCACGGAAAAAATAGATGAATTAATTTGCGTTCTTCGAGTAAAAACTGAGTATCACACCTGCAGGCGTATATTTACTAAACATATTTGGGTTAAATGCAAATCTCACCCTTAAAGTTTCAGTCGTTTGCACTCTTGGTGACAAAGTTCAAAAAATCCAATCAACTCCTAACTTCAAAAATTCATAATTTTTTCCTTTCTTCAAGTACAAAGTTCAAAAAATCACAATCAACGCCTAACTTCAGAAATTCATAATTTTGTTCTTTTCTTCTGGTTCGGTCACATTTTTCACTCAAATGGATCATGTGTCAGTCACGTGCTCGATAAAATTTGAAAGTCAATGCTTAAAATGCGGTCAAAATTGCAAAAAGGATGTAATAAACATGTGCCTGATGCTGGTGAGAACTATGACTGGACCTACCAAAAGGTATTGAATTCTGAATTTCAGAAGTTTGGATGATCTGATTGTGAACTTTTGAACTTGGGAAAAAAAGGCAAAAAGCTGGACTTTTTTGGTGAGTTTTTCAGTTTACCCTAGATATTTTCATCTTTATACAAACTGATTAAATAAATAATGTAAAAGGAAGGGGGCAGGAGGAGGTAGCCGCTTTCCAGACTCATGATATCCGTGTGAATGCATACCAAAGACCATAAGATGGCTGAATTTTTCGCTTGCAGAGTAAAATCTTGTTATCATGCTCAATAAGGCATCCCACAACCTGCAAGTATCAATTCGGAACAAAAACCACCGATCACATGAAAGTTAAGAAGCAATAATCTATCCTGCATGGATTCATGTACATCATAATTGAAAACAAAAATAATAAAATTAAATCCTTAAGGAGTTCTAATTTTCCTTAGGATCTTAAGGTATAGCCTCACCAGATTCATATGCCTTCAAATTTTCAATTAGTTAACCAGTATGTGCAATTTTAAACTAATTCACAATGTCCAGACTAATATGATCTGCCATTAAATCAACATACCATTTTTGGGTTCTCATAGGCAATTTTCCCGCAAAGTGTGCAAATGGCTCTAGTTTTCTCCTCCCCTTCAGGGATCTCATGCTTTGTTGGGCCACCACACCACTGACAGAAATTGATCTTACGAGTGCTACCCTGGAGTGGCATAAATTACAAAAAATTGGAGTAGAGAGATGAAAATAAAAGATATGAAAGATGGATGAACATACCCAAACACAATTAAGATTGAAAACAAAATTAGAATAAGTATCGTGAAGGTCGTGCTTGGTGCAATGGTCAAGTGCTCACTTATTGAATGTTTGGTCTCCGGTTCAAGTTACGGAAACAGCCCCTTTGTTTATAAATAGGGGCAAGACTGCATATATCTGACCCTCACCAGACCCTTCTATTTGCGGGAGCTTTGTGCAGTGAGTACGATTTGTTATTTTTATTTTGTTTATCGTGAATAAGTATAGATTAGTGTGAAAGAAAAACTGCAGTGTTTGTCAAAAGAAAAAGAAAAAGAACTCGTTATAAACTACGAAAATTGTAATTTTATGAGTAATTATCATAATATATTCTAAAACTTTGATTCAGTCCACCTCAATTGTCATCTCATAACTATTTGAGATGTCAAGCACTAGTAATGATGTAGCCCAAGAGCATCACGCAATCACTGTACCATATCTATAAATCATCTAACTTTCCTCGACTTTATCAGCCGTCACATCCCACTCAATTTCAGCCCTATAATCTAGTTCTTCCCCCACAACTAAAAATTTGTTTGCCCTAATAAAGCGGCTACTCAAAGGCTAGTGAAGAAGCGTTTCCATATCCCATATCATACATCAAGTGAAGCACATGAAACCAATTCCACTGTTTGAGAGTACACAGAGTTGCATTTGACTAGCTTACAACTGCTGTGATGATTCTTGATTAAAAGATACTCATCAGGGCCATGCCCGCGTAGACAATGCAAGCGTTGAACAGCTCTCTAGGATGTAAGAGATATTAGAAGTCAATTTATATTTTACACACCATGATCAGGGATTTGAAGTTGTTAGTTTTATGTCAACTTATAATTTAGAAAACAATAGAACTAAATTATTTCCTATATTGAAGTTTCATTTTCATTTTTCATTTTTTTAATAAGTTATATTGAGGTTTCACTGTTGAAACTAAACATGTTAATACCTGCGTTTAGGGAATGCAGAAAAATAGTAAACTTCAAATCACAGCTGCACTTATTTGGATTGAGTGTTTGCCACTTATTTGGATTGAGTGTTTGCCCTTAGACTTAGACCTACATATTTACATTTGAAAATCCTAGCTTTTATAAATCACAAAATGTGCTCCTATTGCAATAATGATAAGACTAAAATTCCAATAAATAGGTAAAGAAACCCAACTGCACTCAAGGAAACAAGCGGGAACGTGTATAAGAAATCACATTGACTACTAAGTACGAGGTGGCGATCATAGTTCCAGTCTCATTCAACAGTGATATTTGATATTTCTCCCTCCTTCCTAATCTTTGTAGAAAAAAAAACATATAGACACACAAATATGCATAAATTGCATAAAAGTGGATTTTTTATTTTTATTTTTATTTTTTTGATAGGTAAGTTTAGGCCCAAGTCTGGGGATTGGAATTGGCGACCTGCCAACCTTGAGGTTATTCCACAAGGCCTCTACCATTTCTCCCACCCCTTGTTATTTGTAAATATGGAATATACTCCCTCCCTCCCCAAAAAACTGGCATAGTTTGAATTTTTTGGTCAAATTGACCATTTTTTAAATCAACTTTGTTTGTTTGAATACTTAAATATATAAGATGAATTATCAGTTTCAAAATTTGTCAAATTGACCAAAAAAGTCAAACCAAGCCAGTTTTTTTGGACGGAGAGAGTATAATACTAACCTTCTAAATTCCACCAAGCATCTAAATCACATGATGTGAGTATGTAGTTATTAAGATGCTTGAAAGTTGCATTAATTTACTATCAAGTGCTCCATGTACCACCAAATTGGTAAATTTATACAACCTAATCCCACCACATTATCACCGAATCAAACCGACCATATAAATTGCCAAACACTAAACGAAGTTTGTATGACCATTACAGGTAGAATTACGAGGTACCCTCAAAGGAAGGGAAAAACTCATAAATCGGCTTCTAATCATGTAATAATTTACAGAAATTAGGAGTTCATCTCTACAAATTAAATTCAAAAAGAAACCAAAACAAGTACCATTGTGAAATTAAATTCAAACCCAATAAAATTCGAATCAAAATTCACCAAATTCAAACAACCCCGTAAAAATAAACTAAACGTTAGCTAGCTAGAAAACACTCACAGTTGATTGAAAGGTAACGGAAGAAGCAGCAGATGAAGTTCCATCTAGGTTTGACTCGGACCGAGTTAGGAAGACCCGAAATGCTCTGAAACGACCATTTTGAGCAGGAGTAGCAGGCACTAACAAAGACGACGTCGTTATTGGCCTTCTTGAAATGAAAGAGAAACCATAATTCGAGTGGGGTTTCAATCGGTGCGAAACAAACCCAGAAGATGATGAACCAAGAACTTGTATAGCTTTCAGCATTTCAATATAGTTGACTACCCTACTCTGATTTTGTAAATCGAAAGAGAAATTGAAGAAAACAGAGAACGGGAAAATTGATTTGATGTTGCCTTTGAAAACGTAAATTCAACATAGGAGAGCACACTGTCGAGTCAGGCGTGTGTGTACGACAGTACTCATCCTCACAAGAAGCAGGATTAGCCGCAACAAGAATCACCTTCACGACTTTTTAATACTCCTGTGTTCCATTTATATTACATTATTTATATTTTTTTAAATATTTTATATTATTTATAATATATTTAATTTAAAAATTTTAATAATATTAATTATTTATATTATTATTATTATTTTTTTAAATATTATATCAATACTATACTTCACCACTTTACACAACTTTAATTACTATTTTACTGTTTAAATTATACTCCCTTCATCCCATAAAAAAATAATCTGGTTTAATTTTTTTAGTCAAATTGACTATTTTTTGAATCAAAATTACTACTA
Source organism: Pittosporum tobira (assembly GCA_032359685.1). Lineage (NCBI taxonomy): Eukaryota > Viridiplantae > Streptophyta > Magnoliopsida > Apiales > Pittosporaceae > Pittosporum > Pittosporum tobira. Next base: position 124,229 of record JAUMHB010000003.1, read on the forward strand.
ATCTATATATAGATGGGCGAAGAAACTATAATCATTAGAAACTACATCAAATGTACTTCTAAATCTAACGTTCGCTCATTTAAATACATAAATATATAAGGTTAATTAATAGTTTAAAATTTAGTCAATTTGACCAAAAAAATTAAACTAAGTCACTTTTTATGAGACGGAGAGAGTAATATTATTACTTCAATTACTATTTATCTTTTTAAAATTATAATATCAAACACATTTTTTAATTTCCGTAAAAAGTCAAAATGTTACAAACTAATTAGGACGGATGGAGTATTATTTTTAAAATTTTAAATTTTAAATCAACATAATTATAAATGTTGTAAATTAATTAAAATATTTTATTTATTACAAAAATTTGTTTAAATTGAATCAATTATATTATTTTTTTAAAATATTTGTTTCATAGAACAGAAAGATACATTGTTAAATTTGAAATGAATATCTAGTACGATGATGTCAAATCAATTTAGAGCAAGACTTTGAGAAACATATGAACTTTTATAAATTAAGGCCATTAAATTAGCATATTTTAATGATATATTTGATAAGCAAAAATAATTAAAATTGAAAATTTTATAAAGTATTTTGAAATAGTAGTAATCAACATATATATTCTCAAAACTTAAAAGAATTCGTATCCTTTTTTAGATTTCAAAAATTGTAAAGTCTAACTATATTAAAAAGAATAAGGGTGCTCTTGTAATTCTGAAATTGCGCTTCCTCGTCTACTCTATTTTTGTCCTTTAGTGATATTTCTTTTTCTTTTTTGCATTCTTTTGTCTCTTTGTTGTTTTTTTTTTTTATTTTTATTTTTATTTTTAGACTTCATTATTCTTCACTATTTATTTTTGTTATCATACTGTTATGGTCAGTCCAATCTTGCTCTTTGACCTAGTCAACCCGACTGTCTAGCTAAACAGTTTTCGTCTCTATCAACTTGCAAGACGTGCAACACGGGACGTTTTGGACTCCGTTATCATCTTCGAAACTTAAGTCAACGATTAAGATTAATGCAAATACTTCTTAAATAAAGAAATATTGTATTATCAGAGTAAAAAAGTTCAACCATTCTTACGGTGATAATGAAAGAGTATTTATAGGAGTCCCGTTGTAATTTGAGGGCCGAGAGTACAATAGTCGTATGTTCCGCCTGAGGGAACGTACTTTGTTAGGCTGACTGGACCGGTTAGACATTTGACTTGGTCGACTCAACTTTTATTGGGCATGTTGGAAGGACTAACTATACGCTGGGTTCAATGTTTGTTTATTGGTCCTTAGGGTTTCCGTTGGACCTGACCCATGTTAGAGATAATGGTGCAAGCGATCGTCAAACTAATACTTGCGGAAAATGATCGATCGCCCGAAAGTCTATAATGAAACTATTGTCGGGCGAACGGGCGAGTTGAGAATGACTGGTCGACTGACTTTGTTGACTTTGTCCACGCGTACTGTGTTTTGGACCTAGGTTAGGGTGGGGCATGCTGACCTCAGTTATAATTTAGGTCGATCTTCATCACATACTATCTATTACTTTTATCTATATTAAAATTATAGATTCTTTTAAATTCTATTAAATTATATTTTTAATATTATAATATTTGAAATTTGAAATATAGTAGGTTAATTTTTCAAATTTTCTACGTAATAGTATTTTATATATAATTTTCAACATTAACTTTAACATCAATTAAGTATATTAAATTTAAAAGCAAATTTACAACATTAAAACGTTTATATATCTCTAATTTTAGAGCGGAGATTATTACTATACTCCTTTTTTTCTCATTTTTTATTTTATATATATTTTTCTATAAAAAAATTCACCCTATAAAATGAGTACTAATTTTTATTTTTATTTGTAGATAAATAAAATTTTCAATTAGGAATCAATGACTTTTAGCCCATAAAAACCTAAATAATGATTTGGGCCTAATTTTGAAAGCCCGCTACTTCCTTCCCACCGTATTTATTTCCCCATCGGAATCTTTAATAATTTTAGTGTTAGTGACATTGACATCAAATGCCTGGTCTGTTTTAATTTCGATTTTACGGCCCATCAGGCTTTGATTCGGTAATAAATTAGGTTCAAGTTTTGTAATCTGGTCAGAGAAATATGAAAGCAATATTATTTGAAAGAAACTATTTTGTGTTTATTTACAAATTATGATGTAATGTATTATAGTGTAAAATATATTATATATACGATAAACAATGTTGTTTTATAAGAAAAAAATATATAATATATAAAATAATATTATTTTGTTAAAAATAATAATTTTACAGTATATATTAATAGATATTGATCGTGATTTTAATATGAGGTTAAATTATTTTTTTTATTATTAAATTGAAAATTATTTTATTATTATTAAATTGACAATTTACAAAGACAGAACTATTTTTTTTTAACGAATTACTCACTGAACTATCTTATTTTTACAAAATGTCAAAAAATCTGCTAGTTTAACAGAAGTTGATGGCATGGAAGTTCGGTGCAAAATATTTGTGACATGAAAGTTAGATGTAAATTATTTGTAACATGGATGAGAGAGAAAGTTGAGACGGATAAATCAAATACTAAAAAGAAAAAAAGAAAAGTAAAACAAGCAAAATTTTATGAATAAATAAAAGAAGATCTCATTAAATTAAAATAGCAATGATGACTCAAATATTACATATTTATTAAACATAAGCTTTTTTTTTTTTATAAATGCAGTAACACTTGTAACCACATATTTTTATCTTAAGTAGATATGTATTCCCACCATAATTTAAGAAAAAGTATGTAAAATATTAAGATTACAAATTATCATTATTAAGAATAAAAGAAGGAAAAGTTAAAGAGCTATGCATCAGTAGCTAGCCCATCGCCCATCGCCCATCGCCCCTCGTCCCTCGCCCCTCCACCTTCACCTCCATCTCCACCTACCACCACCACCACCACCACCACCACCACCACCACCCGTCAAATATTTAAGAAAATCAAAAGTTGCAGGTTGCGTCATCACCACTGTTGGAGACTATTACTTTAACACAAAAACCATCTCCATCGAGCAAGCCATATTCTCATAAGACAATACACCACACAAAAATTCGATCTTTTCACTTTCTCTCTACAAATATTGAAGCTTTCTTATCCCAAATCGAAATCGCTCGCCAGAATCTAAATCCACCATCAAAGCTTTCTCACTGTAAACGTTACTCTCGTCGATCTCTAATTTCACCTTCCGTTGTCAATTATACGGAGATTATGCTTTCTTAGACTAAATCAAAACCCAATTCCTTTCCGTTCACTATTAACAATCAACTGTTCTGCCCTTTATTCAATTTCGATACAACCTTTGGATAGAAAAGCCAACCCAATTTTTCTATCAAATCTTGTGGAAGTCGTTAGTTCCTCGATTCCATGGTGCTGGAAATTATTGGTGTTGGTGACGGTGGTAGATGCAGATGGTGGTGGACCAGGTGGTGGTGGTGACTGTAGGTGGAGGTCGTGGTGCCTGAGTTTTTTTATTTGACAACAAAGACGAAGAAGAAGAATAACATAGTCACATATAATACTCAATTTTATGTCTCACGGTCAGCTAGCCAACTCAACTTTCTCTTTCCTCGTTTTCATGCACGTGTCTTTCTGTTAAAAGTCAAAAGAACTTCATAGTCTTTTTAACGGTTTGAAATAAAAATTGAGTTTGATGAGTCATTTGGTAAAAATAAGAGTTGTTTGTAAATTGAAACTTAATTTAATAATGAAAAGTGATTTAACCCTTTTAATATGTGTGTTAAAAAATAGTAGACAAACTTGTGTGGTAAAAGAAGTGTCTTAATTGTTTTAGACAGATATTAATTGAACATAAATAAAAATTAATAAATATTAAACACTCAATTAATTAAAAAAAAATATTATTTTAACACATATGATACACAATTTATACAATATTTATTTATTGTAATTAGTTAGAATGTGAGCTATACATACCTAAACAGTGGCTCCTTTAACTAAAGCATTA
>JAUMHB010000003.1:138203-150315 GCA_032359685.1 Pittosporum tobira
TTTCAATTAATATTAAAATTAATATTGTAAACTATATACAAAATACTACTACGTATCATAAGATTTATTTATTTTTATAATAAAGAGTTTAGACTGATGATAGAATGGAGAAATGACAACCACAAAAAAGGGAAAAAAAAAAAAGAGCCAAAACACAACAAAAAAATTCATAAAATTATGAATCGCGTTTATACATTCTTATTCGAAAATTATAAATTTCAATTTAAAGTGACTTTATTTTATTTTAATTGATGTCAAATTCAATGTTATTAATTACAGTTAAAATATTATTAAGTTTCAATTTTAAAATTTTAACAATTTTATATTATAATTTAAAATTTTAATAAATTTTTTTATTGGAACATGTTTTTAATATATAAAAAAATAACACGTGGCGGCCAACGGAGGCCACGTCCTAAACTTGGTTTTCTCTTTTATAGAAAGATATACTCCTTTTGTCCACAAAAAAATAAGCTCGGGTACTATTTTCATCGTTTAAAAAAGAATGACTTAATCTTCCACTTTTAGTTTATAATTTTTCTTATCATCACTTTATATCATATCAATTTTTTTTTCTCTTTTTATCATTATAAAATATATTTGCAAATATAATTTTGTTAAAAAAATATACTATTTCTTAAAAAGTTAATTTTCTTAATTTGTATATTTTTTATATTTTACTCATTATTTTTTGGTTGGAGGGAGTATATATAATCACTAACGAAATATAGCTCTAGGATTATCCTTTATATTTTATGAAAGACAGTCTATGTCACTGGTGAATCAGTGATTGAATCTTTTAAAGAACACTTGAGAAAATATTACGCGATTCACGTGTGATACTAATAATAATTTTTTTAATTTAAAATTTTAAAATTATTTTAACAAAAAATATATACATAAATATTTTATTAATTTATGATCAATTTTTTATGTAATATTATTAAGTTATATAAAGTTCTAAATACATATTCTTAAATTTAGTTTTAATAAAGTGGGCAAAAAAGTAAGTAAAAAAATACTCATTTTGTGGGAATAAAATAAATTGGAAAGCAAAAGAGTAAAAAGAAAATAGTAATAATTAGGGCCAAAAAAATAAAAAAAGACCTCTAACTCTATTATGTTATTTATTATCAACGCTATTAATTAAATTTAAATAAATATATGTTCAAAGTTGATATTTATTATAAATCATATCTAATCACATTTATATCTTAATAGAAAAATAATAAATAAATAATTTTATCTAAATTAATATTTAGCATGAACATATTATTATTATTGTTATACTTATAAATATTTTTTTGATTTAAATTTTTAAAAATGTTTTTTAATATAAATAAATAAATAAATTACGTCTACATACACTTATTCTAATCCATAAGGCTTAGGTCTTTTTATATAGGGAGTATATTTTATGGACTTTATGTGCTTTATAATCAATAATATTTTGGGACAGAGAAAGCAGTATAATAACAAAAACGTTTAGTTAAAAAAAATGACCAATTCTGAAAAAAAATAAAATAACACGACAAACTAGGTTGAACCATGTCCATAAGCATTAGACATTTTTATAGTAAGAGTATAGAAACATCTCAACATAGCTTATTTTTTTTAGGATTAAAATGTTTTATGTCCAAAATAATTATGAAAATATCAACTCTTCTTATATTATATTTATTCCGTTTTACAATTTTTGTAAAAAAAATTTTGAGAGATGTTTCATGATTTTTGCAACATATTTATATTATGGAAGTTAAAGTAAATTACTCAATTCTCTTAAAAGTTTCAAAATTCAAATAGAAATGTATCTACAATCATTATTATTACCTACTTTTCTTTTTAGGTCATCCATGGTTCAAAGTTTCATTTCAAATATGTGTTTCGGATAGTTGAAAAACAAAAATGATTTGGAAACGTTTTGTAAACGCTAGAAAAATTTCAAAAAAATTATAGAAACATAAATGAAAAATTTAGAAATTTTTATTCTATTATAAACTCATATACATTTATGTTACAATATATTGTGATACAATCAATACGTATTTAACTTATTTATATATAATGAGTATATAATATTACGATAAATATGACCATATTTAAAAACCTAAAAAATAATACTAAAAATATTATCAATATAATTCAAATATTATGATAATTTATTAATTATCTAACATATTTTTAATTAATATATTTATATAATATCAAAGACATTTGATGGATAACAAGGAATAAATTTATGCTTTCAAAAATAACAAAAATAATATACAGTAACTAAAAAATATGTAGAAATCAACTAAAAGCAAAGTTAAATAACATTTTAGACAATTATGATCATTTTAAATTAAATTATTATTCAAATATATATTTGATTGACTCGTATTTTTTGAGATCTTGAAACTAATTAATTATTTTAATTAATAGTAGCGTTTTGTTAATAACAAATTTTTGTATATTTTGATCTTTTCGAATGGAAATTATGGAAACAACTTCATTTCGTTGGAAACCTCATAATATAGAAACTACTCTTGAATTTTGTTTCGATAAATTCTAAAATAGAAAATTTTCGAATGTTTTGGGATAAACATACTGAAACTTTAAATCATGACATCATCTTCCTCTACTAATTTTAAAAATACATGAATAATCTTGACAATAACTATATATTTTATATTGTCAATATCTTTCTTCATATGAGTGAAAAATTCAATATTATGGAAATTATGTAATGGAAAGAGTAGGAATGTCTTCCCCTCCCTTGAGTATATATTTCTTAATAATATAATTTAATTCAAAACTTATCATTTAATTTGTTATATTGAGTTGTATTATTATTTAAAAAATAAAAATAATCATATACTTACTTTTACATGAATATATGCATTTTTATTTAATTTTAAAAATTTAAAAATTAATAACAATATTTAACAGTAAAAATATACTTAATAAAGTTTTAATTTCTCATAGAGTTGATCTATATGTCCTAGATCATATATGAATATATATGGATCACTATAACCAATAACGTTAGCATAAAGCAAATGATATATTAGATGAAATTGCTTTAAAAAAATATATTGGAGAATAACCAAATTTAATATTTTAGTATTATTCTATAATCAAATACAATTTCACACACACACAAAAACAAAAACTAAAAAAGGCAATGCTCAAGGGCAAAACTGTCTAAGGTGAAGGTGAAAAATGGGAATTCGTGACCAACAAAAGAATCGGAATGTGAGGAACAAAGACCGACCAATATAGTACCAATATAATTTAGATCATATGGATAAGAATTTTGATTCTTATATAAAATTTCGAGTTTGAACTTTAAATGTAATAAATTATGTTAGGAGAATTTTTCGCGCGATTCGGGTCTGACGCGATTTGAACTAAAAAAAAAAAAAAAAAAAAAAAAGACCGAGTGCATCCACAAGAGCCTTCGATCAGCCGTGACCGTAGTTTCAGTATGGATATTATCAACCGGATCACCCGTGACCCGAATTTCATGTTAATTTAGTCGTAGACCAGTTTCATTTCTCACTTTCTTAGCAGGTGGTGGCTCCCTTTCATTTACGATCATTTTTGGGAAGCTGAGGCTGAGGGCTACTCATTAGAGGAAACCTTTCTCTCACGCCCATAAACACACCCTCTCTCTTCCTATCTACCTCGGAAACTCTAATCTTTTCGGCTTCGAGAATAATAGGTGATGCATTTCATATTAATTTTCTTTTTTTTTTTTGGTACACATTTCATATTAAATTTCATGTTCTATACCAATGTGCTTATCTTTTTCTATTTACTTTTGATTTTGTGAATTTTGGGTTAATTAGAATATGATAGTGGTGCTATGGTGGCATTGTAAATTTATTGAATCTCTGCTCAACTGAATTTAATTGCAGGTTAATTACTTGAGAATTTGTATGTGCATTATAATTTTTTCTATCTTTGATGATTTTTATTAATTTTAGAGGTCCTTGTAGAATTGCAAAAGCATTTCATTTTTCTAATTTTGGTGATTAAGCATAGGACATTGTATAAAACAACATCGGTTGCCAAAATTTTGAGAAGGATGTTGTTTTAAGATTTCTTGGTAAATGTGTTTTCCTGATTTTCCTGGGTAAATGTATTACAGAGTTTTTCAAGACATATACTATTTGGATTTTAATCCATATGCTCCTAATCCCTTTTCTGACTGCATAATCTTCAAAATATCTAGTTAGTAAGAGACTGAATGTATAATTTGAGCTTTGCAGATTGTTATTGTTTGATTTGTTGGCATAATAATGCTCTTTAGTATTAAAGGTTCTTTGTTATAGCAACCTAGCAACTGAACCAAGCTGATGCATCCTTATTGAGAAAAAAAGAGGACGGAGGGGTTGGTTTTTGAATGTTGATGCGATTATTATTTTCTGACAGGCATCAGGACATGGCGGATACCGAGGATATTCAACCTCTCGTCTGCGACAATGGAACGGGAATGGTTAAGGTATGACCATAATGCTTTCTTTTGAAATATTTGCAGTGAAGTACCAATATTCACTCTTTTATTTTCTTTTAATGGGATATATACATTGATGTTTCATAGTTTGATTACATTTTTATGATTGTTACTTTAAGGCTGGATTTGCTGGAGATGATGCTCCAAGAGCTGTGTTTCCCAGCATTGTTGGCCGCCCACGTCACACGGGTGTGATGGTAGGCATGGGGCAAAAAGATGCATATGTCGGGGATGAAGCTCAGTCCAAGCGTGGTATCTTAACTTTGAAGTACCCAATTGAGCATGGTATCGTGAGCAATTGGGATGACATGGAGAAGATTTGGCATCATACCTTCTATAATGAACTTCGTGTGGCTCCAGAGGAGCACCCAGTTCTGCTCACTGAAGCACCTCTTAACCCAAAGGCCAATCGTGAGAAGATGACCCAAATCATGTTCGAAACATTTAATGCTCCAGCTATGTATGTCGCCATACAGGCTGTACTCTCCCTGTATGCCAGTGGTCGTACAACTGGTAAGCTACCCAATTGAGTACCTACTAGGCTACGACATTTTTAATAACCTACTTCGTGTTTCTTAAATTGTATGGGTGCGTATTTTTGAGACCTTATAGACGATTCCTTGAGTTATAACTATCTCGAATTGATCTTATTGTTAACGAAGCTTGTGTTTTTCAGAGTAAATAGGATCTTTATTGCGTACATCTTTTAAATTGATGCAAGGGTTATCTATAAGAACTACATTGACAGTTGGGATTAGGATTATCGACCATCCATGAAACAATGAAGTAGCCTATGATATATTCAAATTTAGGTTGTGTTGAATTCATTAAGGTTTGAATGAAATCAATAAATGATTGCAAATCTTAATGCATGTCAGGAAACAATGAAGTTCTCATTATATCGTGTTTATTTTACTCGGCTACCTCCCAACTTCATAGGAATCTTTGCCATAGATTTTCATATTGGAATGACCTAGTGGGATGGGGATGTGGATAATGTTCAATCCAATCTTGTAGCATTTGCCACCAAAATGCTTACCAGTGCAACTAGCTGGTGCTTTTGTTCTTTGTATTGTTCTGATCACTTGAGCTAACATATTCCTTCAGTAATTTTTGTCGACTGGACTGGGTTGTGTGCTTATTGAACAGGTATCGTTCTGGACTCTGGAGATGGTGTCAGTCATACAGTCCCTATTTATGAAGGTTATGCACTTCCACATGCTATATTGCGTCTAGACCTTGCTGGACGTGACCTCACAGATGCCCTGATGAAAATTCTGACTGAGCGTGGCTATTCTTTCACCACTACTGCCGAGCGTGAAATCGTGAGGGACATGAAGGAGAAGTTGTCATATATTGCCCTAGATTATGAGCAGGAACTAGAAACTTCCAAAACAAGCTCCTCTGTCGAGAAAAGCTATGAACTGCCAGATGGACAGGTGATCACCATTGGGGCTGAGCGTTTCAGGTGTCCTGAAGTCCTTTTCCAGCCATCTATGATCGGAATGGAAGCTGCCGGTATTCATGAGACCACATATAACTCTATTATGAAATGTGATGTGGATATCAGGAAGGATTTGTATGGAAACATTGTACTTAGTGGTGGGTCCACCATGTTTCCTGGTATTGCTGACCGAATGAGCAAGGAAATTACTGCATTAGCCCCCAGCAGCATGAAGATTAAGGTGGTTGCTCCACCTGAAAGAAAGTACAGTGTCTGGATTGGAGGTTCCATATTGGCATCTCTCAGTACTTTCCAGCAGGTTTGTTTAATTACGTATAAATTCCTTTCTGACTCATATTTTAATTGAATTGCGTTCTACACTTTGCAGCCTTATTGTTTGGTGAATTTAATCTTGTTACCCTCTCCTCCCTCTTTTGCCCTGAATGCAGATGTGGATTGCGAAGGCAGAGTATGATGAGTCCGGCCCTTCGATCGTGCATAGGAAATGTTTCTAAATACAAGCAAATAAAGATAGGCGCACTATGTACTTCTCTACTATATAGAGAATTTGTTCGTTGCATTCTTGTTTTAAGTCAATTTCCTGTTTCTTTGTTTCCTCATTATTAACTTCACTTGTATGCATAATTCTTCAATTCTTTTGTTATCGTTTTGTTAATAATCTACAAAATGTTAGTTGACCTGTTTCTTTTTTCCCCTTTTTCGTGTTTCTTGTTTACTCTTTGGGATTCCTTTGATGAACAAATTAACTTAAAATATATTTCTTGTGAGTCATGGGAAAAATGAAAGAATGACATCTATGTGAATGATGCAGGAGTTTGAGTTTGTACTCCAATAATTTACATTACATCGACTTTGAAATGAAGTTTGTGTAAAGTTCATTTAATTATTGAGTCGAGCGTGAAGACAAATTGAGTCCGAATAATTTGAAGTATTCAATCGAGTTATATTAAATATCAATAGGGAAAACAAATATAATTTGATACCATTGGTTTCGGGTAGAAAATCAGTAAATAATTCAAAGCTATTTTGGTTCGATTTTTTCCCAAAGCCATCGACGAAAACCACTTCCTAGTCTTTTTTTTTTTGTTTTCTGAAAATGATAAGTACGTGATGCCATGGCAGCCACGTTATGAAGGGCTTGGCTCGACATTCTTGCAGTTCATCTGTATCTATATAACTATCTTTTGCCGCATCATGTGTATTATGTATTCCTAATACTAGAAGCACTATAGTCACATTTTCTCAATTTCTTAGAATGAATCACACCTCTGGACTGGACTCATTGCGCCTAAAAGTAGACTATTTCCTATTACTGACTAGTCTCAAATATTAATCAAGAGCCATGTTCAGTTATGTCTGAACGTATTCACAAATCGAGTTACCGAAGGTTAGAACATATATTAGGACTTGAAATCAGTACACGCGGCTTAGCCGAAAAGTCGTACGTGTTTACATTTAATAATAAAAGAAATATTTTTTTGGATTTTTCCCGAAAATAATTGGTACCGCTATGGGCTTCAATTGTTGCGGCTGTGGTTTTCAATTGTTGCGGCTGTGGTTTAAAGTGTAATATATGAAACACACAACCAACAACCCACCCAAACCCAAACCCAAAAAAAAAAAAAAACAAAGTGTGACCTGAAATGCAAATATTAAAATATTAATAAAATATTTATTTTATTTGTTCTAAAATTAAAGATATTTATGATTTTTAATGTGGTAAATTTATAAAATTTGAAGTGAATTTATTATTCTGATTGATTTCAAAATATAAATTACAAATAAAGTGCTACTACATATAAATTTGAAAATTTCAATAAATTTATATTATAATTTAAATTTTAGAATTTTACAAACATAATTTGATAGAATTCAAAATTATCTCTAATTTTAGGACGTATGAATTATTATTTAGAGATGTTCATAATTTTTTACACTAAAATGTCTAAAAATGAAAAGGTAGAGAAGGGGATACGATTAGATAACTTCTAACTTTTTGTAATCACACTGTTCTCAGTTTTTAGAACTTACCTTAATTGGTTTTATTTTATTTTTATTTAAAAATCGCCTTAACTTTTCGATTTGGTTATTAAACATGGATTCTTAGCGAAAAAGTGAAGAATATTATCGGAGAATTCTTCTTGCAGAATATTAGCACTACATATTTGACCCAGTCGTCAAAAGTGTTGTGAAACAGCCTCCAGGCATGGGTCTCCGTGTTTTTATTTATTCGGGTCGGGTCGGAAGAGTGAGAAACGGATATAAATAACTTGTCCCAAAATTTCAAATCCCTAACGATCCACTGGCAGTTGCAGTAGAGATATACAAAGAGAGCGAATGGGTAGACTTGCTGTTGCAGTGATCGTTAGCTCGTGGATTATTCCCATCTCTGTTCTCGTCAGTCGCATTGTCCCGGACCCTTACATGGTATATCCTTCACTCATATATAGATATAGATATACACATGTTTAGCCCTAATAACTGCTAATGTGTGTGCTTTTATGCTGTAGGATGAGATATTTCACGTTCCCCAGGCACAACAGTACTGCAAGGGCAACTTTAAAAGTTGGGATCCCATGATCACCACTCCCCCTGGCTTGTGAGTTCTTAATGTTTCTCATTTCTTCTTCCTTTTCTCATAGTACTTGTTTGAATTGTTTCTTTTTCTTGAAATTTAATATCCTAATAACTGATAATATCATTTTAATTTATTCAATTGAAAAATGAAAACCTGGAATGGCGTTGTGAAATTTACATGAAAATTACGTACATCGTTTCTCTAGGGATTACACAGTTTGCCGCCAATGTCGTATCTTGTTTTGGGTTTCTCTTTGCTATAGTTGCTTTTTGTGGCTGGCAGGTTTGTTATTATGATTTTATGGAAATAAAAATTTGAACTTTTTTACTTATTGAAAAAATATACTCCTTTATTTTCAAATTTTTGAACTTTCTCAACGTTCCTATCGTAGGGAAATTCGGTTTGTATAGATTAAACTTTTGTGTCTATGGTTGTCAACTAGAAACTCGATTCGTGACTCCTACTTGATTCATGATTTGTAAGGGTTTTAAACAAATAAAAAACTCATAAAACAAATTAGAGTTATACATTGAAAGTGGAGACAAATTTAAGAAAAGGTAAATCTTAGTATCCAACTAAAACATAAATAAAACTATTAAAGCATGAAGGTGAAAATATAAAGAGAAATAGGCAATGGATAAGAGTTGGCTCTTCTGTTACAAGTTTATCAGTCTTAAAAGCTAAGATAAATTTTATAGATCAACCCACACTCTTACTATGTGGCGTTTGAATATCCTTCTTTCGAGTATAGTGTTGACGCGGAGTCCCATCATAAGGAATCTTACCATAAGATTATTTGTCTTTAAGAGTTACTTATATAAGAGTCAACTCCTTAACACTCAACTTGGAATAACTCAAGAGTCATTTCCTATGACATGTAAGAGTTTGACAACTATGTTCATGTGTGTGAAAGCTATTGATAACCCAAATAGAGATAGTATTTTAGAATTACACTAGAAAGTACTAATGAAGAAAGAAATTTCTAAATTAAGTTTCAAGTGCATCTTAGCTAATCCACTTCGGGAATGGAATTTTAATAAAGGAGGGAGATAAGTTGGTATAAAACTCTCAATTATTGAGCTTATGCACCATATTAGTGTTTCACATTAGTTGGGAAAAGAACGACTCTCTGCTGAACCCTAAATAGCAGAAAATTGACTGGAAGAGGTGTTGATAAATACGTAAAATCAATATTTTGCAGGTACATTCTTTCACTTGCCCATGTTGCTTCTTTTTTTCCAGGCATGGTCTGTATACAAGCAGCTTCATCATACTTTGAAGCTTGCTCCACTGCAATTCTCCGGTCCACCAATGGTGTCCTGGCTGTAATTTGCGGGGTTCTGGTTTATGAAATAATCACCTGTTTGAGGCCAGGTTTAGATGAAAGAAAAGCGACTTTTTATTCGGTTGTTCTAGCTCTATACCCCCTCCACTGGTTCTTCACTTTCCTTTATTATACAGATGTAGCATCACTTACTGCAGTACTTGCAACTTATTTGATGTGTCTGAAGAAGAATTACCCGTTGAGTGCACTGGTATGGACAAGCTATAGCTTTTCTTCATTAGAAAATAAAATAAAATAATCATATTCTTTTTGGGAATACTGAGTTACGAGGTTATACACCTTTCTAATGTCTGTACGTTGAGTTTTTTGATTTTAATTTGTTGAGATACTATTAGTAAATATATATTTAAGGACTGAGGAGCTTATAAACTACACTCTACAGTACTTTTCCGAGAGTTGCTGAAGCAAATTATCATTTTATGGAATCCTTTCAATGCTATAATGCTGTTTGAGTACTTCTTAACCCAACAATGCTCAGGTTTTAAGTGCTAGCTAGGTCACCATTGTGAGGCATAATTTACTTCAGGTGTGATTTGATATCTCCAAGCACTTCTTACAGCACACATTACTGCACCCGTAACACCTAAAAAGTTTTCTCCTTTTATTTTTATATTATTAGTTGCCTACGTTTTATTTCTTTTTAAAAGGAATTCTGTGGTGCATATTTTGGTAGACTTAGGTATATGCAGTTGACTTCTGGTCCTCAAACTAATTTCATGATAAAATTATTGGGGCTTTTTTGCCATACAGGAGCTCACTTCTACTTATTGACTTGTATCTGTAGCTTGGGGCTTTGGCTGTACTCATACGACAAACAAATATCGTATGGATTCTTTTTGTTGTTTGCACTGGGATTATAAATTGTACGCTGCCTGTCCAAAAAGATAAAGAGAAATTAGATGACCCTAAAGTATCGAATCATAAAGGTGATCAGTCGGCTTCCATTAAAGGCGTTGGTGTGGGGTCCAACTTGATAAGACGAAGGGTTGGTAATGCCGTTGATTCTGTCAACCATTCAACTCCCAGAAGTTTCATTTCTTCATGTCATTCCTCAGGTTTTCTTGCTTATTTCTCGGTTTTTTTTGTTTTTGATGACCTTAGATTATCTATATACTATCTGATTTTCTTAGGACCCCACTACTAGTCCTAGTGTTTTCCAATCATATGTGCCACATGGATGATCATAACCTATACTTAATTCAGCCTGGGTTGCTTTTTGGCTCAAATGTATATTTTTTTTTTTTGGGTTGGTGTATTTATGTGTAGCACCAAGTATGGCAAATGCTAACCATATTTCTATTGGCTACAGGTTTTATTAATGAGATCCAGGAAATCTTGATAACATCGTGGTCCATCAAGTGGAAGCTTTTAGTTTCATTTAGCCCCTACCTTCTGTTATTGGTGGCTTTTGTCGGGTTTGTTTGTTGGAATGGGAGTATAGTTCTTGGTACTTACTATCTTGATTTATAGTTCTATATTTTATTCCTCTTTTTTTTGTTTCTTTAGATATTAACATTAGGATTAGGACTGCTCATTCCCCAGAAGGTTGAGATGCATCGTCAATTTGTAGGCACTTTTTGCTTTTTCTGCTTCAAATCCTCCTTCCAGACATTGGAAATATCTTGCGCTATTTTGGTGGCATCTAAGGATGCACCAGATAGCCCTCTCTTTGTGAACCCAACAGCATAGAGTCCAGCCTTTCCCTTCCAACCATTTGGGAATGGTGTCTTAGGAAGTCCATTCTTGGCAAAGAAATCGGTTTCCTGGAGCCATTAGGGAACATTGCTGCAGTAGCCGGTAGCCAAAACAACTGAGTCAATTTCTAATTCTTGGCCATTAACAAGCTGAACCATGTTTTTTGGACATTGATCGGACACCAATGCGAGTTGAATATTACTTCTTGAGCACCACCGAAAAGATGAGGATGAACGACTAGGGTTTTATTTAATGCTAAGTAAATAGTTTCACTTGGTTTTCTCATAATTAACACATAAAGATGTTGTATGAGAAACACATTATTTCTATTTTCGGTTTTTCAGTTTTTTGTTTTTTAATTTTATAACTTGTACCGAATCGAAAAAACCCGAACCGAAAATTAATTTTAAAAAAACCGAAAAAACCGAAACCAAAAGTACCGAAACTGTGGTTCGGTTCTAGTTTGGTAATCGGTTCGTACCAAAAAAACCGAAACCGTGAGCACTCCTAATTAGGATTTAGGGTCTG
>JAUMHB010000003.1:150415-168659 GCA_032359685.1 Pittosporum tobira
ATTAATATCTACACGAATATATTAACAAGAATAAAAATAAAAGAAGTAATATTATAGATATTATGTTATAAAAACTATTTAACTCATTATGATTATTTTTAATTTAGTTATTATGTTTATAGATCATACTTAAAAAGTTTTCAATTCAAAAGTATAATTTATGGATATGTATCGTTCAAATTGTAAATATAAGTAAGCTAATATATATAGTTGTTTAAATGAAGGTGGTTAATTTTTTTTAAATATATATATAAACTGAAATAAAGGTTTTAGTTATATATAGAAATTATTTGATTATCTTTAAATTTTGACATTCTCTCTGGTATAAATTGGAAAAAAGTTAAAACTTATTTAATAGATTTACTTTATAGTTTAGCTCTATTAATTATTTATTTATTTTGAAGAAAAATATGTTTTTGTTGTATCATAATTTAAAATGAACAATAAAATAGATGAAGAGATAAAGAACCAATTTGTAAGAAAAAAATATGAGATTTTTAATTAAGTTATAAAGTATATAATTGTTAAAATATTTAATAATTTATTAATAAGAAAAATTAAGAAATAAAGGAAAGTTAAAATGAGTTCATTTATCTTTCCTTACAAATCCGACCAATTTGGCAAAGAAAATTTCTAAAAAAAATATGCCAAAATTTTCTTAAGTTTTCTTTGGTTTTCCCAACTTAAAAATTTCACACACATAAAATTTCTCAAAAAAATTAATTTTTTTTTTAAATTTCTTATCTTTTTCTTAAGTTTAAAAACTTACAAACAAGGGATTAAATTTTTGAAAAATAATACTACTTTTATCGTACACCTTGTTACGCCCTTAGATCCACAAATGGCTCCCTTTTTGACTTCTAAAATTAGTGTAGTCTTTTCAAAGTTTGAAGTAACAAATTTTGTAATTACTAATATTGAATTATTTTATTTCATAACAATTGGACGATTACCTTTAAGATAGTTTTTATGTTGATTATTTTTTAAAATATATTAATTTTAAATTTAATTGATTAATTGTTTGAAAAAGATAAAAATAAATAAATATTTACAGTGATGAATAACTGAAAAAATTTCCGTCATTCAAAAGAAAAATATTTATAAAATAGATGGAGTAGTCCAAACGGGTTGCTAAGTGGCAGCGAGTCAAGTACATTTTTATTTTTTTTTTTAAATGGCTCTCAATTCACTTAAAAAAATAATTTAAAAAACTTAAATATTTATCCATGTTTGACTGTCCAACAAATTCTAACCATCCGGAGGCACAAAAACAAAAATAAGCATTTAAGCATGTGTTGTAATGATCGCACAATAATGGGCTTAACCGATTCTAAACTAATTCAGCCCACTATTAATGTGTACTAGGTCCAGCCCAAAAGAATATACCTAGCATTATATTAGGGTTTCAGGAAGTGGTATCGCCTCACTTTTATCATTCGGCTCACCGCTCTCAGCTAAAACAAGCAAAGCACCCTTCTCTCACCTCGCCGCCCCCGGTATGTCTTCCATATCTATGAACTTCATCAAATTTTTCATGATTATATCTTCTATAATCTGCATATTTAAGTTTGTTTTAGCTTAATCTTACTGTCATAAGCTCTGTATTATCGTTTATATGTGGTTTTTGAATTCTCTGATTTAGATGTGTTCATATGTTGTACGTATATATATGTATCGATTTCTCATTAAGTATTAGCTGAAAGGTGCTTGACATCAAATTAAAATTTCTAATTTTATATTATATCATCAAGCATGAGCTCTATTATGTGATTTTTGAACTAATTTAGATGTGGTACATTTTTTATATTTTTAGATCTATATCTTAGCTGTAGGTTGTATGGCATATGATATTAAATCATCTGGTAATATAATGAATTTTGCTTCTGCATCTGATTTGTTCCATCGGGTTCTACTTGGTTGTGTAGTTAATTTGCAGAACTGAATGTTGTAAAAGATCTATTTTTTGTTTTAGATCTGATTTTGGCTGAGGAGTTGACATATTTGTATTGATGAATTTAGCTGTAAAAACTTAATTCTATTTTGTATGATAGTTACCATCTTCATTTCAGATTAAGTCAAATCAAATGTTTGTTTATGTTCAATTTCAAACTAAATTTGCAACTTTTTTCCCCGGTATGATTGAAAAGCAATTTGTTTCTTGAACAAGGCTTCTGTCAGATATAGAATATGAGTTCATATTTCCACATGAAAATGTTTTTAATATTTATTTTTAACAAAGTTAACTTCACTAGAGACTGCTTATTTGTAAATCTCATTAAGCAAATATCGTGTTTTTCGTGATTTAATGTAATATTATCTTTACATGCTACGATGGTATTGATTAATTTCTTCAGTAACCATAACAAATTTTGTGTTGAATACAGGAACTTCCTGGGCAGAACCTTGAAGAACTAGTCAAGATGGTGAGTATACATGGTTTGGCTTGTTTTTGAACTGTAGATATGCATTATGTTATTGTTGTTTGCTGATCCAATGCAAATTACTGTTGGCAAAACTTTACCTTGTGATGTTACAGGTGAAGTTTACAGCCGATGAACTCCGTAGGATTATGGACTATAAACATAACATCCGTAATATGTCTGTTATCGCCCATGTTGATCATGGTATGTCTCCAATAGTCCATTGTTTTCAATTCTGTGCAACATACATCTAAAGTGTTCTAGCATTGTTGACTGACTGATAGTCCGTTGTTTACATTTTCTGAATGTCATGAAAGATTCCAAGGTAGGAAACTTATGCCAGTCTGCTATATACAGGTTGTATCTGGTTAATTAAACTATTAAACGGTTTTCAAGCACTATCGTGAAATATGCTTTTGTAAATACATATCTATTGTTAATATGTGACTGTCTGCTGTGAGAAGCAACACACACAGCCTTCACCTTTAAGGGACACTGGTTTCATTAATGCTGGTTTTTAGTTCGGATATACCCTTTATGATAATACAACCTTGTATGTAGTTAGATCTCTTTGTTTTTGTGGCATCTACTATTTGGAATATTTTTACTTGTACTAATGACGTTTCTTACTCCTGACAGGAAAGTCCACCCTTACTGATTCTCTTGTGGCTGCTGCTGGTATCATTGCACAAGAAGTTGCTGGTGATGTCCGAATGACTGATACTCGGGCTGATGAAGCTGAGCGTGGTATTACCATCAAGTCTACTGGCATCTCCCTCTATTATGAGATGACAGATGAGTCTCTGAAGAGCTACAAGGGCGAGCGAAATGGGAACGAGTATCTGATCAATCTTATAGATTCTCCAGGACATGTCGACTTCTCCTCAGAGGTCACCGCTGCTTTACGTATCACTGACGGGGCACTTGTTGTCGTTGATTGCATTGAAGGTGTGTGTGTCCAGACAGAAACTGTCCTCAGGCAAGCCCTTGGAGAAAGGATTAGGCCCGTCTTGACCGTCAACAAGATGGACAGGTGTTTCCTTGAGCTCCAGGTTGATGGTGAGGAGGCTTACCAGACATTTCAAAGAGTTATTGAGAATGCTAACGTCATCATGGCCACCTACGAGGATCCCCTCCTTGGTGATGTTCAGGTTTACCCCGAGAAAGGTACCGTTGCTTTCTCAGCCGGGCTTCATGGTTGGGCCTTTACCCTAACCAACTTTGCTAAAATGTATGCATCCAAATTTGGCGTCGACGAGTCCAAGATGATGGAAAGGCTGTGGGGTGAAAATTTCTTTGACCCTGCTACAAAAAAATGGACCACCAAGAATACTGGCAGTGCGTCATGCAAGCGTGGGTTTGTTCAATTTTGTTATGAACCCATCAAACAGATCATCAACACTTGTATGAATGATCAGAAGGATAAGTTGTGGCCTATGTTGAAGAAACTTGGTGTTACCATGAAGGGCGATGAAAAGGAGTTGATGGGAAAGGCATTGATGAAACGGGTGATGCAAACATGGCTCCCTGCAAGTACAGCCTTATTGGAGATGATGATCTTTCACCTCCCCTCTCCTTCAACGGCCCAGAGATACCGTGTGGAGAACTTGTACGAGGGACCACTTGATGATGCTTACGCCAATGCTATCAGAAACTGTGATCCCGAGGGACCTCTTATGCTCTACGTTTCTAAGATGATTCCGGCTTCCGACAAGGGTAGGTTTTTTGCCTTTGGCCGTGTGTTTGCTGGCAAGGTTGCCACTGGTATGAAGGTTAGGATCATGGGTCCCAACTATGTACCCGGGGAGAAGAAAGATCTGTATGTTAAGAGTGTCCAGAGAACCGTTATCTGGATGGGGAAGAGGCAGGAAACGGTTGAGGATGTACCCTGCGGAAACACAGTTGCGATGGTTGGATTGGACCAGTTCATCACTAAAAACGCAACTCTGACAAACGAGAAGGAGGTAGATGCCCATCCGATCAAGGCAATGAAGTTTTCTGTGTCACCCGTTGTGCGTGTAGCTGTGCAGTGCAAGGTTGCCTCTGACCTTCCCAAACTTGTGGAAGGACTGAAACGTCTGTCCAAGTCTGACCCCATGGTTGTTTGTACAATTGAGGAATCTGGAGAGCATATTATTGCCGGTGCTGGAGAACTCCACCTTGAGATCTGTTTGAAGGACTTGGTTGATGATTTCATGGGTGGTGCTGAAATAATCAAATCAGACCCGGTGGTTTCCTTCCGTGAAACGGTTCTTGAGAAATCTAGCCGTACAGTGATGAGCAAGTCCCCCAACAAGCATAACCGTTTGTACATGGAAGCTAGACCTCTGGAGGAAGGCCTTCCCGAGGCAATTGATGATGGACGCCTCGGCCCAAGAGATGACCCAAAGGTTCGTTCTAGGATTCTAGCCGAGGAATTTGGTTGGGACAAGGATCTTGCAAAGAAAATCTGGTGCTTTGGACCCGAGACAACTGGACCTAACATGGTGGTGGATATGTGTAAGGGAGTTCAGTACCTTAATGAAATTAAGGATTCTGTTGTTGCTGGGTTCCAGTGGGCCTCGAAGGAAGGAGCGTTGGCCGAGGAAAACATGAGAGG
The DNA here is from genome assembly GCA_032359685.1 of Pittosporum tobira. Taxonomy (NCBI): domain Eukaryota; kingdom Viridiplantae; phylum Streptophyta; class Magnoliopsida; order Apiales; family Pittosporaceae; genus Pittosporum; species Pittosporum tobira. Next base: position 155,435 of record JAUMHB010000003.1, read on the forward strand.
TATATGTTTTGAGGTATGTGACGTTGTTCTCCACGCTGATGCTATTCACAGGGGTGGTGGGCAGGTCATCCCCACAGCCAGGAGGGTTATTTATGCTTCACAGTTAACTGCCAGACCCCGTCTTTTGGAGCCTGTCTACATGGTCGAGATTCAAGCCCCAGAGCAAGCACTAGGAGGAATCTACAGCGTGCTGAATCAGAAGCGTGGTCATGTGTTTGAGGAAATGCAGAGGCCTGGTACCCCGCTTTACAACATTAAGGCATATCTCCCTGTTATTGAGTCATTTGGATTCTCAGCCCAGTTGAGAGCTGCTACTTCAGGCCAGGCTTTCCCACAATCTGTGTTTGATCATTGGGACATGATGCCTTCTGATCCGTTGGAACCTGAGTCCCAGGCCGCAAAGCTCGTGGCTGATATTCGCAAGAGGAAGGGTTTGAAGGTGCAGATGACACCTCTATCTGATTTTGAGGATAAACTGTAAGTCGTTGGACGGTGGCTAAACTTCGCGAGAAACTGTTGTGTTGATGGTTAAGACTCTGGGCAGTATAATTGTTGCTTTTTATTTGTGTTCAGTTTTGATCTCGGTTATCCCATTTGTAGCGGAACTTAATATATTTTTTTTATATTCTCTCAAGGGAGTTGTTGCCCAGGTAATATATTCTGTTTTAGTTCAGATGATTTGGTTACAAGGGCAAGGTAATGTTCTGATAAATTTTCTAGTTTACCCAGCAAGTCTAGTTAGAAAACCAATTCCAGTTTTCCTTTTTTTATCGAATGAAATGATCTCCATTCATTTGATTGATGTGTGGTTGGGCATTTGATGGTTAAAAAAAGGTCGACCATGTTTTTGGGTTTGGTTTATGGAAGGAAGATCTTTGGACGAGGCTACTTTCCGGCTACTTTCCGTATCAGAAAGTGTTTTGTGTTTGAGGCTGATTAGAATTCTTTTGATTGATTCAATACAATTAAACACTATCTGTAAAGTACAATGGAGTATCAATTGTCTTGTAAAACCTACATAATTTGATGTTATTTTTAAATTTTAGGTTTTTGTGGATTGAATTCTAAAGATTGCATTATTAGTATCAACGGTTATGTCATAAACTTTGGGGTCTCTAGTTTGCATCCATCATCTACACATTGGATTATGCATGTTACTTGATTTTTGTAATCGAATTTTAACAGTCTGATGATTAGTTGGGTTGAAATTTATATCAATCTGATTAAATCTAACAAAACCACTTGGATAAATTCTGATACATTTTATATATTTTTCTATAAATTATCATATTTAAAAATTTTAAATAAAAAGATCTACAATCTTACTATATATTTTCAATTTGTATAGTAGTCTATTATATTTTCTACCGCATACGAAGGCTACTCAAACTTTCTAACGGTGCAAAAATTGTAATAAGCGGTAAAGTAATCTGTCATTTTTTAATTTTTTTTTTGAGCGAGTGATGATAATGGTTTAATTATGCGTACAAAGACATCAATCGAAAAGCAATTAAGTTTGAATCTCACAAGAACAATCATATTGATAATGGGCCAAAAATTTCACCGAATAAGAAGGACAAGACTCCACATTATTAAATCTATAATAATGAGTCAAATAATATCAATATCATGAAAGATAATCTCACCTAAGACGATGCAACAAATTTTCACTTAAATTAATTAAAAAAAATAACTTCACACAATATGTGCAGAAGACTCAAACCCAAAATCCTTTACAAATAAGATATCTCAGAGCTTCAATCTTGACTACTAGACTAATATCTCATTGACAAATAATATATTTCTGACCAGACTAATGACCAATAAGACCTCATTGGCAAGTGATCTATCATTAGCATTGGAAGAATCGTAATTGATCGTTTATCTCGGTATTTAGAGAAATCTTACTAGTCATTAGTTTGGCCACAAACATATTATAAGTTATAGAGAGCATAAAAGTCTCACTGAATTAGCCTTTAGAACAGTGATGTTAGGCCCTTCTAGATGCCTAAATATTGGGTCGAATATTTTTTGACAAAATTTTAACGAATTGATTAATTTTCAAGTAATTATTGAATATACCGAGTATGATAGTGATTAAAACCCGAATACTCGTCTTAAGCTTTAGACCTTCCATCATCATATAGATCTGTTTAGCAAATTTTAGAACACTGATTTTTACAACCATTGAACCATAAAATTTGACCACTTCATCTTTTCAAATTCTAGTAATACACTTGCCAATAGCCCACACTAGGGTTGTTAAACGAGCCTGACCAAGTCGAGTTTGTCGAGCTCGGCTAGTTTAACTAAAAGAGTTTGTTTCGGATTTGAGTTTGACTCGTTTAACTTAAACGAGTTTTTGTCAAGTTTTTAACGAGCAAAGCTCAAATTGTTTTTTATAAATAATTTAAAAATATTTAATTTTATCAAGTCAAGCTCGAATCGGCCCATTAAACTAGACGAATTTTTTTAATAAGTTCGAACCAAGTCTTAAACAAGCTCAAATTCTAGCCCACACTGAATGATTACTAAATAATGGAAAAAATAGCTTTTCCAAAAATGCGAGGAGTTGGTAGAAGCTACATAACTAGAAATCTGATGGGATTGACCATACCTGATTCTGATAATATCAGCCCAAAGGGACTTACCTTGAAGATAATTTCAAGCAATTTTAGATAACAGAGCCAACATAGAAAGCAAGATTACCTCCTTCCCTAAAGGGCATACAAAACTTGTCCCAGGCAACCCAGTGAATCTTTCTTTCCCCTGAAATTGACCACAAAAAATTACTATCAAATAAGGATTCGATAGAAGTGATGACACTTTTTTGAACTTCTATTACCGACAAGGTATGTATAGGTATTGAGTTTAGAACATTCTTGAGAAGCACTTGTTTACCTCCAAAGAACAAGAGTTTGAATATAACATTACCTCCATGAATTTTATAGCCAAGGTTGTGCACCATTTCTTGAACTAATCTGCATTATCAAAAAGATTTCTTCCTGTTAGAAATTCAGACTGCTCTTTAGAGATTAGTCTATCCATCCTAGAGTTGAAGTATCTTTATCTCAGTGATAATTTTGGAAGAGCATGAGCATAAGCTAATAGGTCTAAGATCAGAGAAACCGGTAGGCACGTGTACCTTCAGAATCATCACTAGGAGAGTGGAGCTCATGGACTTAAGCATAAACAGCATCAACCACTTCATATTTAACGATCTCCCAACACGATTGATAGAACTGGTTAGTAAAGCCATCCATCCCTGCCAGCACTGTTTTTGTGCTGCCTTCAAAAGCAAGTTACATAGTCTGAAAATCCTCATTAGTAAGGCATCTAGCAAGCCTATACCATATTCTTCTCACTTCTTCTTGATTGTAGTACCACGTATAAGATAACCCATGGAAACTACTAGCTAGCAAAGTGTTAAAATCACCTCCAAGCCCCATTACATACTGCATTCTTAAGAAGTTCTTGTCTATTGCAAGATGCATAAACTGCTTACAAGCATGGGCAGAGCTGGGCCCGGACACAGTTTCTCCGAATTTTTTGAGGAGTTGGTATACGTGTGTGCGTAGTGAATAGTGATACTTAATGAATATATTGACTAAGATATTTAAGATGATAAATTATGATGATGTAGTGGTTAAGATTGGAGTTAGATCAGGAGTTCAAGTCTATTTCACACATGTACACTACGATTCCATAACACGTAATGTAACCATTGTCAATACTAGCAACAGTGGAAAGCAAAATTCAATTACCTAACAAAAGCATCGGTCTCAGGTCGAGTGGTCATTCCATTATAATTGGCCAACAGGTGTACGTGTTCGAATCCGACTTTTGAAGGAGTCAATTTTGGAGGAGCGTACGTGTCTGCAATGCTGGCACTGCAGTGACCGCAAAGCTCATATTTTGTTCTTATATTTGCTTCCTTGTTCAATTTCGATTCATACTGAGAAGAGGTGGGGGGCCCACTGGAAAAGTTTCAAGTTAGAGGCTTCACGATCATTATAGGAGATAATTTTCACGCCATTTTTATTTATGCAACATTTTTCAAATGGCCGATCTCTTAAATGAATTGAGAGTTCGTTTAAAATTTATGTTTAATTCATTTAAATAATATTTATTAAATTTAATGAGTTAAATTTAAATTAGACATTTGTATAAACTCGATAATAATAAATATTTTTATATTTTTTATTAAAATATTTGAACTTAATTTATTAAAAATTAGATAAAAAAATTATTTAAATTAAATAAACTAACCTCGAATTCAATAAAAAAAAATTATTTTTTTAAACAATTGAGCTTGAATACGACAAATTCGGCACTAATTTAAAGGCCCTCTTTATCAATCCCCGATATATCTAACATTTAACTATCGGGAGTAGACACTTGTTGCATGTTATCTTTGCAAAACTGAAATAGTTAAGTGCAGCAGATTTTGTACCCTTCTTTTTCTTGTTATTCCCCTGAGGAGTGGGACTTGGTTCATCAACCAAGTATTTAGAATCGAATCAAAAAAAACAAACCAAGTATTTAGAAGCAGAGTTTTTCAAATCCTAAAGCTCAGCTGCCATTGGTGAGGCAGCTCCTAAATTCTTGGTAAAACCACCTATCAACTATATCATGATTATATCTTGTATAATCTGTTCATCTTAAAGTTTGTTTTAGCTTAATCTTACAGTCATAAGCTCTGTATGATTGTTTTTATGTAGTTTTTGAATTCTCTGATTTAGAAGTGTTCATCTGCTCTGTGTGTGTGTGTGTGTATTTGATCAATTTCTCATGAAGTCTTAGCTGAAGGTTGCATGACATCAAATTAAATATTCTGATTATAATATTTTATCAAGAACGAACTCTATTTTTGAACTATATGCCTTACATGTGTGTCAATATTGATTGATTTCTCACTAGTTCATAGCTGAAGATTGTATTAGATCATTTGTGAATATAAAGAATTCTGCTTCTGCATCTGATTTGTTAGATAGCTTTCCGTTTGGTTGTCTAATAGATATGCATATCTGAAGATTTTGGTTGAGGAGTTGATATGTATATATTTGTATTGGTGAATTTAACAATAAAAAGCTAATTTTGTTTTGTATGTCATACATATATGTGATATGTGGCATCTTGTAAACAAAATATTTGTTTTTATTCCAGAATAAGTCAAATCAGATGTTTGTGGATGCACTTTTCCAAACTAAATTTACAACTTTCTTTCCTCCTATAATTGAATAAAATAAATAAATAAATTGTTTCTTGAACAATAATTTGTGAAACTATATATGCCTTCTGTAGTGCACATTTCCGCATGAAAATATTTTAATATTTAACAATTTTAAATCAAGTAACTTTTCTAGATAATGATTAAATTAATATTTATCTCCTTCACTATTTCTTGAACTTGTAATTAATTTAACATTAGGTTTATATTTTGTGCTTGCAGTTAAGAACATGCTACGGTGTTAATTTCTTCAATAACCATACCAAAATTTCTTGTGTCGATTGTAGGAACTTCCTGGGCAGAACCTTTAAGGAACTAGTCAAGATGGTAAGTAAACTTGTTGTTTTGGCTTGTTTTTGAACCGTGTAGATATCCCTTTTGCTATTTATTGTTGTTGGCTGATCCAATGTAAAATTACTGATCGAGGTCAAAAGTTTACCTGATGATAATGCAGGTGAAGTTCACAGCTGATGAACTCCGTAGGATTATGAACTATAAACATAACATCCGTAATATGTCTGTTATTGCCCATGTTGATCATGGTATGTAGCCACTAATCCATTCTTTTTAATTTTTTGTGCAACTTAACTGTTAACTTTAATGTTGCGTTTGGTTCCCATTAATGAATGGAAACGAAATTTTACATTGAAATTAAGTGACGGTTGGAATGAAATAGTTAGCTAGTCTTATAATTTAAGTTGAAAATGAGGGAAAGAATGGAATAGATGAAACCCACCTCGTCCAAGAGGAATTAGCATTCATTTCTCGTTCTCTCATCCTCTTCATTTTCAACAAAAAATTTTAAGATTAACAACATATTTCCTTCCAACTACCACTCAATTTCAATATAAAATTTTATTCCATTCCTTTTCTTTAAGGAATGAGAACCAAACGCAACATAAGTGTTATGGCAATGGTGGTTGCCTGATGTATTCTATGTGGCTGTACATTCCTTACATTTTCTGTCTAATATGTCATAAAAGATGTTAAAATTCTGAGGAAGGAAGATTGTGTGAGCTTGCTTTATACTGGTGGTCTTTAGTTAATTATATTGTCAAATGGTTTTCAAGAACTATTATGAAATATGTTTCTGGAAATACATATCTATTGTTAATATGTGACTTGTCTGTTGTGATAACTCACACAGCCTTCACCTTTAAGGAGCACTGGCTTTATTAATGCTGGTTTCAGTTCAGATATAACCTATATGATGATGGAACTGTATATGGTTAGATTCTGTTTGTTTTTGTCTGGATCTCTACTATTTCTAATAATTTACCTGTACTAATGACATTCCTTGCTACTGACAGGAAAATCCACCCTTACTGATTCTCTTGTGGCTGCTGCTGGTATCATTGCACAAGAAGTTGCTGGTGATGTCCGTATGACTGATACCCGGGCTGATGAAGCTGAGCGTGGCATTACCATCAAGTCTACTGGCATCTCTCTCTATTATGAGATGACAGACGAGTCTCTGAAGAGCTACAAAGGAGAGCGAAATGGGAACGAGTACCTGATCAATCTAATAGATTCTCCAGGACATGTCGACTTCTCTTCAGAGGTCACAGCTGCTTTACGTATCACTGACGGGGCACTTGTTGTTGTTGATTGCATTGAAGGTGTGTGTGTCCAAACTGAAACTGTTCTCAGGCAAGCCCTTGGAGAAAGGATTAGGCCCGTCTTGACCGTCAACAAGATGGACAGGTGTTTCCTTGAGCTCCAGGTTGACGGTGAAGAGGCTTACCAGACATTTCAGAGAGTTGTTGAGAATGCAAATGTCATCATGGCCACCTACGAGGATCCCCTCCTTGGTGATGTTCAGGTTTACCCCGAGAAAGGTACTGTTGCTTTCTCAGCTGGGCTTCACGGTTGGGCTTTTACCCTAACCAACTTTGCTAAAATGTATGCATCCAAATTTGGCGTTGACGAGTCCAAGATGATGGAAAGGTTGTGGGGAGAAAATTTCTTTGATCCTGCTACCAAGAAGTGGACAACCAAGGATACTGGCAGTGCTTCGTGCAAACGTGGGTTTGTTCAATTTTGTTATGAACCCATCAAGCAGATCATTGACACTTGCATGAATGATCAGAAGGATAAGCTGTGGCCTATGTTGAAGAAACTTGGTGTTACCATGAAGGGCGATGAAAAGGAGTTGATGGGAAAGGCATTGATGAAACGGGTGATGCAAACATGGCTCCCTGCAAGTACAGCCTTATTGGAGATGATGATCTTTCACCTCCCCTCTCCTTCAACGGCCCAGAGATACCGTGTGGAGAACTTGTACGAGGGACCACTTGATGATGCTTACGCCAATGCTATCAGAAACTGTGATCCCGAGGGACCTCTTATGCTCTACGTTTCTAAGATGATTCCGGCTTCCGACAAGGGTAGATTTTTTGCCTTTGGCCGTGTGTTTGCTGGCAAGGTCTCCACTGGTTTGAAGGTTAGGATCATGGGTCCTAACTATGTCCCCGGAGAGAAGAAAGATCTTTATGTCAAGAGTGTCCAGAGAACCGTCATATGGATGGGGAAGAGGCAGGAAACGGTTGAGGATGTCCCGTGCGGAAACACGGTTGCTTTGGTTGGGTTGGATCAGTTCATTACTAAAAACGCAACTCTGACAAACGAGAAGGAGGTAGATGCCCATCCGATCAAGGCAATGAAGTTTTCTGTGTCACCCGTTGTGCGTGTAGCTGTGCAGTGCAAGGTTGCCTCTGACCTTCCCAAACTTGTGGAAGGACTGAAACGTCTGTCCAAGTCTGACCCCATGGTTGTTTGTACAATTGAGGAATCTGGAGAGCATATTATTGCCGGTGCTGGAGAACTCCACCTTGAGATCTGTTTGAAGGACTTGGTTGAAGATTTCATGCGTGGCGCAGAAATTATCAAATCAGACCCCGTGGTTTCCTTCCGTGAGACGGTTCTTGAGAAGTCTAGCCGTACAGTGATGAGTAAGTCACCCAACAAGCATAACCGTTTGTACATGGAAGCTAGGCCCCTGGAAGAAGGCATTCCCGAGGCCATTGATGAAGGACGCCTCGGCCCAAGAGATGATCCAAAGGTTCGTACTAAGATTTTGTCCGAGGAATTCGGCTGGGACAAGGATCTTGCTAAGAAAATCTGGTGCTTTGGTCCCGAGACCACCGGGCCCAATATGGTGGTGGATATGTGTAAGGGAGTTCAGTACCTCAATGAAATTAAGGATTCTGTTGTCGCTGGATTCCAGTGGGCCTCCAAGGAAGGAGCGTTGGCCGAGGAAAACATGAGAGGTATATGTTTTGAGGTATGTGATGTGGTTCTCCATGCTGACGCTATTCACAGGGGTGGTGGCCAGATCATCCCAACCGCCAGGAGGGTTATTTATGCTTCACAGATAACTGGCAAACCCCGTCTTTTGGAGCCCGTGTACATGGTGGAAATTCAAGCACCAGAGCAAGCACTTGGAGGAATCTACAGCGTACTGAATCAGAAGCGTGGACATGTGTTTGAGGAAATGCAGAGGCCCGGTACCCCGCTTTACAACATTAAGGCGTATCTCCCGGTTATTGAGTCGTTCGGATTCTCGGCCCAGTTGAGAGCTGCTACTTCAGGCCAGGCTTTCCCACAATCTGTTTTTGATCATTGGGACATGATGTCTTCCGATCCGTTGGAACCCGAGTCCCAGGCTGCAAAGCTCGTGACTGATATTCGCAAGAGGAAGGGGTTGAAGTTGCAGATAACTCCTCTTTCTGAGTTCGAGGATAAGCTGTAAGTTGTCAGTGATAAACCATTGTGTTATGGTTTTGAGGATTCCAAAGATAATAAGCCGAATTTACATTTATTTTGTATCTGTTATTTGAGGGTACCTATGAGTATCAGCAGTAATAGTTGTTCAGTAGTGTTAGTAGTGTTGGTGTGTGGGTACTTAGCCTACTGCCTACATATAGTAAAGGAAGTATGGATGTAATCACATTTCTGAGAATTCTCTGGCCTCTCTAAAGTCTCTATCTATAACAACTTTTTCTCTCCTTAACTGATTCTACTCTCGATCTCGATCTCTATCCTATCTATCTATCCAATATCGATAATTCTACCTAAATCTATAAGAAAATCATAAAAATCAAAGTTAGGATCACCTCAGATCGCGACATTTGGTTAGGACTCTGGGCAGTATAATGATCTCTTTCAATTTTTCCCTCCTAGCGGAACTTAATTTTTTTCCTTTTTTTTTTTTTTTTTTTTTCAAGTGAGTTGTTGCCCAGGTACCATATTCTGGTTTAATGTAGATTATTTGGTTACAAGGACAAAGATTATGTTTTGATAATTGATGATATGGTTATTAGGGTTTTCTGGATTGACCCTTTTTGATTGCATAATTTATATCAAGGATTTTGTCGTAAATTTTGGGTTATCCAGTTTTGCATCCAGCATTTGCAAGGGCATTAAAAGGGGCAAAGAACTAGAAACTACTAGAATTTCCAGAATTTGCAAGGTCATCTGCACATAAAGTGTGACAGAGTACTAGCTTTGAATAGCTCCCGGGCAGTGATATGCAAATGATAAAGGTCATTTGCAAGGTCTCTAGTATGTTTGTTCCATCTTATTAATGGTCTTATTGGGGTAATAATGTCTTATTCGCTAAGAAACAAGCATATATACAACTTATGTTCTTGAATCTATTTATTTTAATAATTATTTTATTATTTAAATATTTAAATTACTAACATGGTGTTAAAAAAATGACTATATTCTTATTGAAATTTGCAAATGTTAGAAATGGATTATATTTTATGGAACAGATGGACTATATATATTGGTAGTCCATTAGTTAGTGATTCTTATTTTAGTTTTTAATTTATTTGTGAATTATTCAAAAGGTTAAAAAAATAAGTTAAACATGTTCAGATATTTTTATATGTTCGACTATCAAACAATCTTAATAATTCAGTATTCGAAAACCACTCTTATAAATTTATAAGATACTCTTATCTCTTAATTGAAACAAACAACTTTGGCAAAAACTTTGCTGTTTAGGAAGAATGTAGTGCAAATGCATCTTGAAAAAAGTGTCAAAATTAATATGTTAAAAAAGAAAAATCAATGGCAATTTTATCCGTCTTCAAGATTTTAGGGTTTGCAACTAGTAGTTTGGGGTGTACAAATATTAACGCCCACGTCCCTGTTAATATTGAATGAATAGGATGAGCATAGGTATAGCAGGAGTTAATTCTAGCAAATAGCTCCCTGGGCAGCAGATTTGCTAGTGAATTCCCCAGATGGCCAAAATTTCCAAGCGCAGGATCGAACGGCCTGAAACAATCTATCCAGAATAATATATGGTTTTCCCAATCAAGAACTATAAAACGTTTCGCCATTGCTAGTCTCCGACATAACCCCTGAAGTAGAACCATCTACCATAGTTCAAAGGTGAATCTCCACTTATTTCTGAGTTTTGGTATATTAAAATTTAAAATTAAAAAAAAAAAAAAAAACCGTATAAATTTTTTATTTCTTCTTATGTTTCCAAGTTTTCTAAAAATAAATAAATACTTTTCTTTTTACCAAAGTAAAATTGCTTCATAAATAAAGAATAATATAAGAAACATACTTAAATTTGTTTTTTCTCTTTCATTTTCTTGCTAAATCTTATCATGTTTGACAAAAAAAGTGTCCACTTTTTTATCACATGTGAATTTTTCTACTCTTTTACTATTCCCTTTTCTCCCACATTATGAACTCAATCTCACTCACAGAGTCGGTGTTAGAGACGTCAAACATGCCACGAGGGAGGATCCCGTCAAAATACCGAGTTCCTCTCACATACTATTAATAATACTGTTAATGGTACGAGATCTAGTTTGGTCCTCAATTAACTAACTAATATATAGTATATATATTCAGAATATGAGCATACTTGCTAACAGTTCAAAATATAATCCAGTGCTTTTGCAGCTAACGAATACAGAGAAAACCAATAATGGATCGGTCTGCATCGATGACAAGACATTTTCCAATAAATACTGGATCCTCCACCTATTTCTTAGATTTCCTGGATTTCTTTTGCAAAGACTGCTCTCCAGAAGCAGCAGCGATATATGATTCAGGGTCAATCTGCTCGGCAGTTCTTTTCTTCCCCAACTCCTTGGCCTTTTTCTGCCACAAGAAATAAAATTTGCCAGTTACGTTTAAACAAATTCTGAACTCAAAAATATGTCAATTATTTCTGTAGATTCTTCCTAAATAATGCAGCTTGCAGTAGAAAGAACAAGGCATCATAAACTTGTAAGTACCTTCAAAGACATAGCCATTTCAGTCACATCATTCTTCTTATCATTAGATACAGGTGCATCCTGATTCAGGGTTTCCTGCAACACCTCAACAAAGATAGGATGAGAAATGAAATGGAATCATAAATAAATAAACAAAACACAGTTTCAAGCTGTGATGTCTCAAAATCATACCTTGGGAGGAACATATGCTTCCTGTCTTTTTCTTTTGCTTTCAGCTGTTTTTTCGGCCTGTTTCTCCTGTCTTTCTTGCCACTTCTTCGCTGACTTCTTTTTGTCACTAAGGAAGTATTCACCACTTGCAAGTTGTAGGTCAACCTGGACAAATCAACAGCGAAGATTATATATTGATGTCAATAGCAACTATGATCACCAAATTCTGATATAGAGGACCTACTATAAAATATGATAACTAGGAATGTTAAAGCTTCCTTTAGCTTCTGGAATCAATCAAATGCAACTTACCTTACTAGGTGGTTGTGGAGGAGGAAAGGGTGTATACACTTTCTTCTCTTTGCCCTTGACTTTCTTCTGTTTAACATTTTTCCTAAAAATGGAATTCAATTTAACAATATATACTCGCAAAACTGTTGCATGGGCGCAACCAAAATAGATAGTGCATACGATAAAACATAATTTGTAGATGCCATACTTCTTAAACTTGGGAAGAAACCTATCCCAGTTCTCATTTGCAAGTTCAGGATTTTCTGCGAGCTCTTTCTTCAACATGAGAATCTACTTATCACAAGAGGGGGACAACAGGAAAGGAAAAAAAATATACATTAATGGGTATTCAAAGTATTGTTCAGTGTCCAATCAAACAATTCAAAACCAGCTTACCTTGGCATGATATACCGGATACAGTTTATTCAGCATGCAGTCTTCCACAACCCGCCTTACTTGTTTAAGACCTTTAAATGAACCCATAGCAGAAACCGTGTTTCCCTACGCATTAAAAAGCAGAAGGAACTTACTCATAAAAGTCTAAATGAGTTATCCGAGTTTATCATGGATAGATTTTGACCCATCTAATTCATTATATTAATGACGAAAATTTAAATTTTAGTAACTTATTTTTTCTTTTTCGGAATTATAATTATGATGAAAGCAAATTCTATCTCTCTTTATAATATATAGACAGATGATTATATACCTGAACAAGAATATAGCAACCCATCAAAATCTCCAGTGCCTGCATTTCATAACACCATCAACTATGCAGCAAGATCAGAAGTTTTAAACATAATTAAATAGTGTTGGTGCTACCACAAACCTTCAGAGTCGAAGAATTGGGGCCCACAAGACGCTGTCTTCTTTTGACAAATCGCTCCTGCAAACAACAATTATGATTGAGATGACTTTCCAGATTAATATAAATCTGTTACGATTAACACTGATTCATATAGCTGTTGCTTTATATAACTGTTGGGAACCTCTGGTGCCCTTAAAAAAGGCCCTAATATAACTTTGAGATAGACTTGAACCAACAGTGAAGCTTATAGGTCCTGAATGCACCCTTGTATATTAAGCCATCAAACATCACACCTTAATAACTCTCGCCCATTCACAAATGAGTCAAACTGCTCCCCCTTGAATGAGAACATATAGTATTAACATTCACCAGATGAAGGCTTGTACATTTGATGCGGAAGAAAATAAATTATTTATTTTATTATTTAGATAAAAGTAATTATAATTTTTAATTATATTTTAAATTAGAATAGTCCAG
>JAUMHB010000003.1:174866-196097 GCA_032359685.1 Pittosporum tobira
CCCCCCCCCCCCCCCCCCCCCCCCAAAACCACAAAAAGAATAAAAAAAAAAAGCCTCATTTTTTCTAGTATCCAAGATCAAGTGCAAAGAATCTGATTTGATTTCCTGACAATCTTAAGTACTTCCCAACAAATATATTACTAGCGTGGTAGATCTCTAAACTAAATTGACCAGTTAGAGGAACTATCTAGGAAAGTTTCTGTTAGTTTTCTGTTGAATTTTTGCGCTATCTTGGTTGATGCTTTACAACCAAGGAAAGGTGAAAATCGTTAATGGAATTGCAAGCTTCCAATAATTGCTATTTTCTAATCTTGTCCTTTTCCGCATACTTTGAGAGGGTTATACATAATGATTTAATGTAGGTCCATGTAATCCAACTAGGACATTCAGTCTTTTGGCATCCTGTTGACTTTTAGTTGCATATTGTGATATTGATCGCTATCTCTATTCACTGGGACAGGTGGATTGGTTAACTGAGAAGATGCGTGATAGTAACTTTACAGTCTCATCAATGCACGGAGAAATGCCTCAAAAGGAGCGAGACGCAATAATGGCAGAATTTAGGGCTGGCACCACCCGTGTTCTGATCACAACGGATGTTTGGGCTAGGGGGCTTGATGTTCAACAGGCAAGCCCTTATTGGATCCTTAATTTCCTTGCCCCTCTTCTATTTGTTTATGATATACCCGTGAATTGCTTGTTTTTGATATGTGCTTGTATAGTTGAGAACGACTATGACTGTTAATTTTATATTTGAAAATATTAATCAATCTTGATTTACTTGTATAAACATGAAAATAAAAGTTTAAGAAGAAAGTTCAATTTAGAGCCCAAACTTTCGAGTAAAATACAGGATGCACCCGAGACTTCTTAAATGGAAAATATCACCCCAGAATTTATGTTTCTCAATCAAATGCACCCTCCACCCTTTTTCGGGTCATTTTTTGACCGGAATCTTTCAAACACGTGTGGGGTATATTTGGAATAACATTAACTAGCTTTAGTTAATTTCTCAAACTAACCTACAGGTTCACTTTCTTTTCATTTTAACTCAAATTTTTAATGTTTCTCTTCTAGTTTGGTCATAAACTGTGACTAAATCTTCAATTCGGTCCTAGTTCATCTCCCACATTGATTTCTAACATGAAATGAAATATTCCCAAGCAGAACCCGGTGGAACAAATCAGCAATCCTTGAATACCTCCTATCCAGCTTCTTTTTCTGAGGTCCATGTGCGCAACAACCACTGGTTCTGCCTCACATCTTGCTTTTGCCACACCAATTTATGCTCAAATAATATTAAATAATGACATGGGACTATAGATTAGAGTAGTAGTATAATTACACTATTATATGCCAAGGAACAAAAGCAATTTCATGTTCTAATTGTAAAACTGCATAGAGAAGAGTCGGAGGGAGTAGGAATTACCTGATTTCTGAAAGGAAATGCAAGATCGCCAGAGCAAACGTCGTCTTCGACACCAAAAAGGCCATCGGTGTTGGCAAAAAATCCTGTTCCCTGGCTCTGAATTCCACTAATTTTAACATCTTGATCGGATATATCAAGGACAATCAAATGCTTAAAGAGCTTGTCAAGAGCAAGCTCGTATGAGCTTTTGTTTGTGTCACCCTTGACAGAGACTGATGCGTCACCGCTGATGACTGGTTTCTTATCCATATCTACCACTGCCGTGAGATCGGACTGAAAATTTTTAATGTTCTTAACTTGTAAGCAAGAAGAAGAGGGGAGAGAAGGGAAAGAGAGTGAAGCAGTTGGATCCACCTGCTTTTGAAATAGACCTGAACCCAAATTCAAAAAACCGATATATAGATCTGATTAAAGAATCAGTAATTACATTGGAACATTAGCTGCAAGGGTAGTTTTATTGCACAGATAGGCAAGGGTCTGAACTCACAATATAATCTTGAAATTCAAATTTTGAATTAAATTTCAACCATAGACTTCCCTTGGTTCACTGTTATCAGATCTGACGCAACACTGTGACCCTGCACATAGAAGATTTCCATTAGAGAGGCGTTGTAGAGTTGGGCTTTGGTGGCAGGAAATGATTGGTTGGTGGTGGCACCGCTGGTGGTTGTTGCGGCGCTGCCGTTAGATCTGGCGGTGGGGGTGGGTTTGGAGTAAAGGTGGGGAAGTTGGAGGAGTGGCAGCGGCTAGTGGCGGTGAGGTCAAAGAATGTAGTTGATGGGAGCATTTTGATTGTTCTGCCTATTTTACCCTTTCTTTTGATGATGTCATATGGAATCCAGTCAAAAAATGACCGGAAAAGGGGTGGAGGGTGCATTTAATTGAGAAACATAAAGTCTCGGGTGATATTTTTCATTTAAGAAGTCTGGGTTACATCCTATATTTTACTCGAAAGTCTGGGGTGCAAATTTGGACTTTATTCAAACTTTAATAAATAACATACTTATTTGTTTGTGTATAACATACTTATTTGGTCATGGCTGTTCTTTATCCAATGGTATATAGGAGTAGCATCTATTGATATTGCTCTTCATGGCGTTCTTATTTTTGTTTCTTTAATTCTGTCTTTAGGTTTCTCTGGTTATTAATTATGATCTCCCAAACAACCGAGAACTCTACATTCATCGCATTGGTCGTTCGGGTCGGTTTGGACGGAAGGCAAGAATTACATTTATTCTTATTGTGGTTTTGCTGCTGTTCTTTTTTCTTGTTTTATGTTTCTTTCATAATTATTGCCATGAGATCTTTACTAGCTGTTTGTTCTCTTTTAATTGCTTTGATTGTGTACAGGGTGTTGCTATCAACTTTGTGAAGACTGATGATATCAAAATCTTAAGAGACATAGAACAATACTACAGCACCCAGATTGACGAAATGCCAATGAATGTTGCTGATCTAATATAAGCCCTAGTTTGTCTGTTTGCCAAGAAAGAGGAAGATCTTGTAATCCCTGTACTAGATTTGGGTAGAAATTGTGGGCCCTTTCATCAGCCTCACGTGGTGTGGTATATTTGCTTACTCGATTCTGGTCTTCTATGGAAACAGTCAAGATTATGAGTGGTGCTGCTAGTTTATTGTGTTAAATTATTTTGTTTGATGGATTTTTGGATGATGCATTATGCCAGAAAGTTGATGTAGCTGGCCAGTTGGGATTATGAGACTTTTCATTATTTAAAAAAAAAAAAATTCTCCCTCCATGGTATGTACCTTTTGACTGCTGTTAATCGAGTATTTGATAGACCAACTTGGTATGCAATGTTTTATTGTATGCATACGGTTATTTAGATTTGGCTAATTATATGCAATGATTTTACTGCAATTGTTGGTGCTTAAATGCCTTTTTTGCATGCCCCTTGTACCTCCTACTTATAAAGATTATTTTTGTGTGGAATGGCTTCTAGTATTTTAATTGTGGCTACTCGTATCTTAATCGGAGTTGCTTTATATTACAAAAGGCAACTTCTTTGCCTAGCCTATGATAAGTCTTGTACGGGTTTGTAGCATTTCAACTTGGGACTGAGGCACATACTGGTAAGGCCAAATTTCTGGAAGCCTCAAACATTGCAAAACGTCGTACGGCAGAGAATAGTGATTCAAAATCCTCTTTTCATTAATATATGTGCGAGGAGAAAACTATCACACAGTATCTCGATCCAGAAAGAAAACTATCCGGGGAGATATGTAACAATGTTAACCACATCAAAATTCGCATAAGATATTTCAATCCCATTTGGATACAATCTTAAATTCAAAAATTTTAAACTTTGAAATCCCTGTGGTCAAATTTCAAAATAGGAAACATCGTATAAATTATATCACAGTAGAAGCTTAATTAAAACCCTTCTAAGCCTTTCCCAACGGGTAAGGGTGGCAATCCAGTGGAGGAAATCAAATTTCAAAATGTTCCTATCATAACGAAGTCACATAGAAAACTTCCCAGTGATTGCATGTTTTCAATCAAACTAATATGGAGCTCGGACTAATAAGCAGACAATAACATCCATGACCTAAACAAAGTCTCCTCGATAGGCAAGAATTATACATGCTAGAGTTCAAACCGAAAAAGAAGAAGCACTTGATTTTGAATAAAATAGGCTCATCCTAGACAAATTTCAACACAATTTAATGACAAACAAAATGTAAGCGGTTTACAGATCGTTTCACAAGACAATTTTACTTTATCGCCCTTCCAATTTTGGAAAGTAGGCGATAAACTTTTAAGGAAATGAAAAAGAACAATCAATCTGAAAAATGACACCACCTCCACAACCACGACAAAAACTGAAAAGGAAAATATAACTAGAGTCCCTCATTTATAATCAACTCTGCACATAGAAGGCTATTAAGGAATTTACAGAACAGTGTTGATATGGAGTGCCTTGAGCAGTGATGTCGCCATCTGTTTTACCAAAACTTGGCCACCGGACTTCTGCCCATCTCTGCGCTCCTCAATCAAATTCTGAAGTTTTTGAGGCAAGTCGTTTTCCACAATTAGTTGCTTTGGACGTGGGTGGTGCTCGTACACAACCTGACACAATAATACTCAAAGTAAGCCATCAATAGTAAAATGTAAGAGACGATGAAGTAGATTCTGTGTTTTTTACCCAAAAATAATGGAAACCCGAAAAAGAATATAGCCACTGGGGCAGCAAAGACTCATTTACCGACTAAATTCAACCATATCCAGCCTCGATATGAGATGAACCTAGAAAACCACCACCCAACAAATCCCCCACCCACCAAAACCCGCAACAGCACAAAAAAAACACACACCAACCCCCCCAAAAAAAAAAGAAAAAACCACCAACATACGTATTTCGTATAAAAGTCGCTACATTGAGGAAGTTGAATTATTGGAAGGAGCTTCCAGTTCCAATAAACAAGAAGCTCCTAGGTTCTAGTAAAACCAATGATCAATACATAAGATGGAAAACAAAATTAATCAACATATTAAATCGCCAAGACTTTGTTCAGAGGAGTTGCTAACATGACTAGAAACTTCTCATAGTATAATAGAATTTCACAACCTTTATTAGTTTGAGCAAATTGAGACGAGCAATAGCATCCGGATGGTCAAGCCTTGATATGAGTAATGGAGTTAAGCCATTAACAGCCAAAGTAGTATTTATTCGGGATGATTTCCTGCATGAGAAGAATATATCAATCATACATAATATCATATGTGCGTGTATATTTATGTACTAGCAGGTTGAAAAGGACATACGTAATAATTTTCAAGAATGGCTCCAATATATGCAGAAAATGCTGCTCCGGACAGCACTGGAAGAACTTAACCAATTTCTGAACAGCTTCCTTTTTCAATAAAGCTTGCTCCACTTTCTTGTTGTCATTGTCATGTGCCAGGCATATAGCAATAGAATCTAATGCCGTCACAGACCAAAGGTTATCTTCAAGTAGGCTCAGGTAAACATCTAAACCCCCATGGGCCCGTAACTGCTCCCTCGAGTTTCGTGATGCGTGGGCCATATCACAAAGCAAAGGCAACGCATATTGCTTCAGTGGAGAACCCGACATAACAAAATGCATCAAGTGCGGAATGATTCCATTTTCCGCTGCTTGTTCCTGTCTCCGCTTATTTATCTTGCAGAGGTTAAATAGTGCATTGAGGACCTACAGTAAACAAAATTAGTCAGAAACCATCCAACGCGGTCTACTTTCACAAGTTGACAGTTTAGAACAAGTGCTCACCTCGTGATGAATTTGAGATACGAGAGGACCTTCTTTGAGGTCAAGGTTTGGAATCAAATGCTTAATTGCATCTGCTCGCTGAAGATCCTCTAAGCAGTGCGGGTCGGTTGAAAGATGATTAATGCACTTCAACAACTACAGAATAACAGCAACAAGGGGAATACAAGGTAATTCCAAATTTAATAGTGCTTAACCACGGAGTCAAAAAATAAGGCTATTATGTACCTTCAAAAGAATAGCAGGTTCTATCTTATTGAACATCTGAAAAAGACGACTGAGCATGCTTTGACTACACATGTAGGACTTTACGGTTGTGTCCGATCCAGCAAACTCAAGTAGAAGGTCTGCAACCTTTTCAAGGTATTCCCGCGCAACATCTGCATTCCAAGGTGTAACCATATGGGAGAGCAATCCAGATGACGTGGCACTCCCCGGTCTAGCATTTAGAACTCCAGAACCAGACAGTACACCAGATGCTGTCTGCGATGCAATTCCAGATGTTGAAGCAGCACTCTCGTTAGATGGCGGTGGTCCCACCTTCTTACTTGCAATTTTCAGTGAGCTTTTAGGTATAGACTCTACATTTGTGTTTTCTCTCCCTCGTCCAGAAACCTCTGGGAAATTATGAATATCCGTGTCATAAATATTATCTAAGCCAAACATAAAATAACATTGTAGTGGAAAACAGATACTATAATACAAACTAAAATCCAAGTAGCGCACTTGAGTAGCAGACAAAACCAAAAACTAAAATTCGCACCTTCAAATTCAGCCATCAAGAAATCAAGTCCATTTGTTCTCTTCTCATTAGATGCTTGTAGAAGTGGCAGTATACTTTCAGTTTTCTCCAATCCAGTAAGATGGCGTACATAATCAAGCTGACCAGAGACATGTCGAGAAGGGGGTTCCTTATCCAGCAAACTAAGAAGAGGTCGCACATTTTCTTGCTGATTTGCAGTTCCAGAAAGTCCATTTGAAGTACCGCGTTGCGATCTCTCTTTAGAAGTAGTAGCATGTGCAAGTTTGTCCAAAGAGATTCTATCCAGTGATCTTGAAGCGACTGGAGCTTCAACAGAGGGCGTACTTGCCTGAGGTCTATCAAGATCCGGAGGATAAAATCTTGAATTGGGTGACTGAGAAACTGAGCCACGCGAAGATTCATCAGTTCCAGACAACAATGGATTATCAATTACCCCATGCTTAACCCTAAGATAATCAGGATGATCAAATCCAAAAGCCGGATTTCCAGGATCCAATGGGCCAGACCGCGGTCGTAAGATAAAACCATCAACAGGAAACCCAGATCCACCGGATGTGGAAGCTAGTCGAGTTGCCTCATTCAAGCTATAAAGAGTGTTGACGAGCCTAAGTAATATTCCATTCTTTGCAGCTATGCGACAAAAATCATTCCTAGGGGTTGACCGCTGAAGCTTAAATACCTGCCACATTCCATCAATTGCCAGATGAACCATTTCCCTGCATGTCAATGATTCTTGAATTAGGCATCAAAATAATTACAAGTACAAACATAAATAACAGGAGATATACAACTTTTAACTTTGTCATGGTCTCATTGGAGAAATTTCCACTTAAGCCCCTGGAATGTCAGTGCTGACACTTGACACTAATTAACTTATTCAAGGGTTTGGTAATCAAATTATCAACCTACTTTTACTAAGGTATTGGGTCCTTGGCCCTATGGTTGTTCAGTTTCGTTGAGTAATATAATAGTTGAAGGGTTCCTTAATTTCCCCTTTCCTTTTGGGAAAAATATTTTTCTAACCAGATCACACAGTCAAACAAGTGTTCAATCATTTTTATGCCAGATGTAGCTTTACGCAAGGTTCTACTTTTTCATATTTTATATTTATAGACATTACCAAATTCATACTAGTCAAAAGAAAAACATTACCAATCTTTGTGGCATTTTACATATATCTGTTCCTAAAAGTGCGTGAAGGAGAAACTGAAACGAAATGGGACATTTGGCACGTTAAGTATAATTGCTTCAATCATACCACATAGAAGTACTAACCTGTACTTGGCATAATCAGCCTCAAGAAAGCCCACAAGAATAGGTATCCCGCGACAAGCTATAAACATATGCAAAGTCAAGGAGCTGCATGGAGAAGGATATCAAGTCAATTTATAATCTGAAGACTCAGAAAAACTTTTAAAAAAATGTAAACAGCAGCAGAAAATTGTAAACCTCGACTGACAAAGCTGCTGCAAGAAATAAGCTGCTTCCATCCGAATCTCTCGAGGACGATCAGGGGCAGCGAAGCTCATGATCACAGGAATCTATAACGAAATTTAGTTGTAACTTTTCTATCCAGACAAATATCGATACGGTATGTATCACTTTTATAAATGTTGTCCAACTAAAATAATGACTAAAACCTCTACTGCGCGAAATAGTGTATTATTTTGAACAATTGAAGAAATTTTAAAAATACATGTACATTGCAAATTCAGATGGTCAGCTCTCCATAGACCAGATTAAGAAGAACCCTACTCCAAACCGAAGGCCTTATGAAGTTATGCCTCAACCATATTCATAATGTCAAACCAGAGAACTGAGAGCACAAAATGTACACAAGACTTACAAGGCCAACAAGACAAGCATTCTCCTGAAAATCAGTGTTACCCTTGATTATCTGGTTTAGAACTTGAAGCACCGAACATATAACCTGCATTTCAAGAAAAACAATTAGCCTTGAAGCTGCGAAGGTATAATGAAAGATAGGTTAATTATTAAAGTTAAAACATTTAAAAGAGCCTTGCAGAATGACATATACGAGTACATACACGAGTGCTGGGAAACTCGAGCAGCTCCATTAGAGGGAGTAAGCCATGCTGGGTAATGAAAACAAACTTTTGTTCAGGACGCTGATGAAAGAAAACTGTTAATTTCTGGCAAGCAGACACGATCACATCTTCTGGTTCATTGGGCCTGAGTGATGAAACTAATTTACTGAATTCAACAGCCTATACATAAAGTACAAAATTTGTTCAGTTAAGTACCATAAAGTGCAACAAGTGAGCAAAATATCTTTAGAAATATAAGCTGATAGAGCTAATCTGTTGAGGCCTAAGCTTGGTAACTTGATTCAAGCCCCAAATGATGGTTTAAGTTGCCCCAAATGGATTAGACACAGAGCAAGTGCATCACAAAATAGGTGAAGCATCTACCCTCAGCCAAAAAGAGGTAACAAAACTGTCTTGATTACCTGAAGATGAAGATTTTCCGCAGGCAATTTATCATCGAATCCCTGAAAAAATGAACAATAAAAAATAATCCTGTCACTTGAAATAATATAAGAAATCAAGCAATAAATAAATAGTTTCCCATCTCTATTAATATAAAAAAAAATAAAAAATACTAAAAAAATTGGAACAGCAACCAAATCCATGTGATATCAAACTTACCAAACCATCGATATCAATTGCATCTTCCTTCAAAACCCCCATCATTAGTTTACGAAGTAAATCCCCACCATTTGTCTGGCCTGAGTCATTCTCCATTTGCTTTTGAGCAATAGTGGCCCTTAATTTTGTTGCTAGGTCATTCTTCCCGCCATCTGTTGTGAATCCATTGCCTTCGTTTACGTGTGAGGAGGATGCAGATGTTGAGGCTTCAGCTGCCCGATCCTCCTGACTTTTATCCAATGGATGGAATAAGTCATCCAAAGAAGCATCACCAGGAGTGTCGCTAAATCTACTAAGCTCATTTCCTCCAGAGTTTAGTGATGCCTTTGGAGCCTTCATAAATAGCCATTTCAAAAATCCATGAGAATGGCATAAAAGAATTTCAACTTCGACAAGATACAATTTCTTATCTAAAATAATAACTGTTATTACTCATAAATAGTTTTACCTTTCGAGGACTATAATCTTGGGTCTTTGGTGCAGAGCTGGATGAACCATGTTCACCATATAAAGAACTTTCTTTTACTTCAACCTTTTTGGCAACTATGTTTTTTCTTCTCAAATCAGAAGATCCAAGCTCACCATTACTTAAAATTTTATCCTGGGGACCCGAGTGAGATGGTTCACGAAACTCTGCTGATGTGGCAGCTTCATCATTAGAAGATAGTTTAACAGATTGAATAGGTAATATCTCGTGGAGTGCTAAGGTAGGAACTTGATCAGCCGAAACATCTTCTTCAGGATTATCGGTTGTTCCCTCAGCAGGATTAGATTTCGCATCCTTATCCTCGCTAGACTTGTCAATATCAGCAGCTTCTATTGGTAATGAATCTGTTTTGGAGTCCTGAAAATCAGGAAACACAACAAAAATGAAATGAAGAGAAATCAATATATAGCGTATATTAATAATTAATAAGATTACAGGTTTCAGAACAAAACAGTTTCCAGATAGGAGATAATCACTTCAGCTTTCTTGGCAATACTTTCAACGGTCCCCTGATGATATCCACTTGATGACTTAGCATCCTCTAAACCATCTTCCTCTATATTTCTGCAAAAGTTAAGAAGTTCAGATATTAAGCAATACCACATCTTCTTTTTTTTCTTTTCTTTTTGATAAGTATATTAAAAAATACCACATTTAAACAAATTATTTGGACTATGCACCAGCCACACGACTACTTAGGACTTGGTAATGACTCCTGATAGGGAAACATTTAAATTAGAAGCTTCTAATATAACATAAGGTGTACCTCAATGTTCCACTACGCCGAAGGGAAGACTGTAAAGCACGCCTTGAGTTTTGAATCCAAGGGTGCGAAAGCAGTGTCTTCGCATCAGGCCTCTGCCTAGCATCCTGAAAGTTTATACAGACAACTTTATTTATTTAAATAGAAGCAAATGAAAGTTTGCAGATAAGGTAAACATGGGAACAAATTTCACCATAAGATAACTAAAGGTAGGAGAAGAAACGTACAAAAATTTTAAATGAATAAAGAGAAAATGCAGTATAAATAACATTTACAAATTATAACATTACTAACCAAGACTTGATACCTCATCCAACTAACCTTTTTAAAGCACTGATGCAGAAAATCTGTTATGTCAGGAGACAGGCTATCTGGTATTGGAGGATGCTCATCCTGGATGAATTAAGAAAAGAAAGAAATTCGGAAATTCATGTCATCTAGAAGCCTAGGAGATTATTTATAGTTGTAACAATTTAAAGGAATAATTTTACTAAATTATTGAAAAATTAAGACAATAGCATCCGTTATGATAAATTTTAGATCACCTGTACAATCCGAAAGAGAGCTGGCATGGGCTGGAGATCATAATATGGAGGTACACATGTGAGAAGCTCAATGACAGTGCATCCGACACTCCATATGTCAGATGCGGCACAAACACCTGACATTTCAATAACCTGAAACATAATAAGCAGTATTATTAATTACGCGGACTTAAATATAACTTAAATCCAACAAACAACATACACCCACAATATTGCAATACATAATAATAAAATATCCATCCAAACCACATTATGGATAATTTGCTATGTCACAATATAAACATTTAGAGCATAAAAATACAAGTATTGTGTCATAATATTTTATCCATCGGTAGATATACTTGATTGGTTATATATATTTCCAATGATAAAATATTTGGTTAATTTACCTATGTACGAGTATAAGACATTCTAGTTCTTTTGCAGTAAATGACAAATAAATGCATAAATCCAGCACAACCTCCCCAACTATAAGATTAGCAAGTACCTCTGGGGCCATCCAATACGGTGTCCCAACAACTGAATGTGTATTGACATCTGCCTCAGTTAACTTTGTTGCAACTCCAAAATCTGCAAGCTTCACAAGGCCCTGAAAGTATATATTAGCTCAAGCAGCTTATATGAAGAGCCACATGAACATATCGGTTAAGAAGATAGGCAAAGTATAATCGATTACAAAAATACTTGCCAAAAGAATAATCTGTTACAAAACGAAGCAAAACAGAACCACATGAACATCTCGGTTTTTTAGATAAGTACCTCTTTTGTTGTCAATATATTTGCACCCTTGATATCTCGGTGAATCACACCTTGTTCGTGTAGATAAACTAAACCTTCCAAAACCTGATCACATGTATATTAAGCCATCAAAATAAGACCCAGAACAAAGGAAAAACTATGAGGACATTAACAAACCTGGGCTATGTAAACAGCGACCAGTGATTCTGGAAATGGCCCAAACTTATTTGGCTTAATAATGTTTGCAAGTGAACCATTCTCCACATACCTGGGCAAAAGGCAAAACAATTAGCACTAACCAAAACCAGAAGAAAATAGACTTTGAAAAACCAAACGCAAACATTGCCAAATCTGATAATGTCATCATACATAAGATTAGAAAAATAGAAAGTTCTAGCATACTTACTCAAGAATTATGTGAAGATGACTCTTCGTCTTTGAAGATCCAAGATATTTCACAATGTTTTTATGGTTCAAGTTCTGTAACAAGGAAAATAAATAATTCCTCAAATAACTGAGTATAACAAAAATACAAATTGATATATACTTATCCCAGAGGGGAAAAAAAAAGCATAGACATATTGATTTGTGCAGTTCCAGCAGAAGGAACCAAAACTATAAGAGCAGATAGATGTGAAAGGAGAAATCACCTTGAGCAAATCAATTTCTTGCTGAAAGATTCATGCATCCCACCAATGATGAAATGATCCAAAAGGAAACAACTGGTCAGTTAAATTAAAACGAAGAGCTCATGCTATAAAAGGAAAAAATAATATACATAAATGGGGAGAGAAGTAATAAAATTACCCTTGTACATAGTATATGCTATCAATGGCACTTCCTAACATTTAGTTAATTACTTATCAAGAAACTTGTACAACTTTCCAATTTCAGAAAGGGCCATTTAAGATGATCAAAACTAAGTTTCAGACATGAACCTAATTATTTTTTTTTTTTAAAATACAATGCCAGCACCAAAGGAAGCAAATTATATAGGAAAAGAAGGTAATATGAGCTATAACTTTACTTTCCTTCTTTAATTGTTCCTATTCTAATATATAACAAGCATCCATAAAAAAAGGGGAGTAAAAGTTGAAAGAGAGAATCATACCATGATGACGTTAAGATCCTCCTGAACAATATTCTCCAAAGAAACCTGCTTAATTGCAACGAAGTCTCCATTCTCCAAATCCAAACCCTTGTAAACCCGACCGTAAGCACCTTTCCCGATCTCATCGCCAAGCATCTAATGGAAATGGCACAGTTATAAACGACAAATTACATCCAACAAAAAAACACATTTCAATAAAGTTAAGTAGGACAAAATAACGAACTCAACCGCCCTCCCTACAATTCAAGAAAGATATTAAGAAAAACAGAGAAGGAAAAATATCGTCACTGTCTCTTTGCATGTCTTAAGTCAACTGGGTGACTCGCATTAAAGCCAGATCATCAAAAATAATCTTTAGTCAAGATAAGGAGAGATCATTTGGGTATATCTTTGTTGGAAAAGGGCTGTTACGCCGTTGTGGTTGCTTATGATAAATTTATGAAAAAACACCATATAACAAGAAGTGGGGTGTGTGCGTGGGTGTTTTGGGTTGGTGTTTTGGTGTTTGGGGGTTGGTTATATACATACGTGTCTCACACACACAGGAAGACTAGAATATAATAATTGAAATCAAATTGCATAGAAATTTATGAAACAACATAAAACAGATAAAATAAACAAAAAAGTTGATATGTATATTAGAAAATGCCCTACTAGGCCTCTAGAACACGTATCGCTCTCCTCCACATACTCCTATCGAGGTACATGTCTTTCGTAATATTTTGCTCCTTTAAATCTCTACTCACCACTTCTACCCATGTAATCTTCAGCCTACCTCTCTCCCTTCTTACATTTTCTTCCTGGTCCAATATTCCACTTCTCACCGGTCCATCTATCTGCGGCCACTGAATATGCCCAAAACATCTCAATCAATGTTCTCATCCTTTCCTTAATCAGTGCTAGCCCAACCTTCTTCCGAATCTCCTCATTTCTGATTTTGCCTAGCCTCGTACGACCACACATCCACCGTAACATTCTGAAGATAATTTACTTATCAAAAGAAAAATATTGGCTAAGAAAATAATTGATTCATCAGACCAATGCTCCGTTGCGACTCCATGATATTGTCCTCGGCAAATAAATGAATCTTTAAATGAACAAGGCGCCAAATATTGTTCACCTCCTTTCCTGGATATTCATTTTGGACGTTCTCGTAATGGCCACCAGAGATTCTGTGTGTAAACTAACTACACACGTAATATCTGACATTATGGGCATAATTTAAGTCATCGGCATCACAAAGAGCCATAGTCTTACTAGTCTCCAAAACGAAAACATTTATACATTTACAAAACATACTGATTTAGATTTTATAATGACGTACCAGTAGTATCTAACAGATTTAACCTTCTTAACTCTTAAGATCCTCTTATTTAAAGCACATGGAATCCTAGTTAGCCACGCCATCGTACGTAAAATTTTGGTTAAACTCATTTGTTTCTACTGCAACACTTATCCTATATTCTTTATGCACAACATAAAACATCAAGAGAAAACAAAATTGAGATTCTCTATATTGGAAACCAAAAATATAGTAGT
The DNA here is from genome assembly GCA_032359685.1 of Pittosporum tobira. Lineage (NCBI taxonomy): Eukaryota > Viridiplantae > Streptophyta > Magnoliopsida > Apiales > Pittosporaceae > Pittosporum > Pittosporum tobira. The sequence continues at coordinate 189,177 of JAUMHB010000003.1, forward strand.
AAAATATTGCAGACAAACGAACAAAAAAACTAAAATCTAAAAATTAAAACTTAAAACCAAAAATTAGTTCAGCCAATCGCACAAAATTCATTAAAATTCACCATTCTAAATCAGCTGAAACACAAAATGATCCGAGTGAATTACTGACAACATAAACAGGGTGTCAAAATGCAAGTAAACTAGGACGCTAAGGCTTCTTTGCTAAATAATTACAGAAGTTACTTAAACAGATACTGCTACAGTGAAGAACACAGTGTATGAAGCAGTACCCCGAATTGGGTTTCGAATTCACTGGTGACAATAATTTTGAAAATTAAGGGGTCGAATAACGGTGGGGGTCTGTGAAAGTGTATAACTCTTACATATTTGTTGTCCAGAGTTTTTGATTTGTGGAAAGCGGTGGATGTCGATTGACGAGACATCTTCTCGTCGCTCTCACATCAAACCCTAGAAATGTAACGAAATGTTGATGATGATAACTTATAGTACGTTGATATGGATCGGTAGGAGGTGCGCGGTGGAGGAGGAGGACAAAGCTGCAACACGTTGCGGAAGAAGAGAGCGGCTACGTGGTGGGACCGAGTTTTGGAGGCGCCATTTGCTGCAGGATTGCGATTGGGGTAGAATTGACCGACGACGTCATCTGCCAGTTCGATCTATGTTGGAATTTGCATGCGCTCTTGTCCGATTTGCGTCCATCTTTAAAGCTTTCTGAAAGAAGATTAATGAAGTAGTTTGAAATTCGGAGGACGACTGAAAATTCCATTCACAGTCGACTTAGTTTTTATTTTTATTTATTATTATTTTTTTTTCTTCTAACAAAGACCTTTTTACTAAAATTAAAACAGTATCGTTTAAATAGTATTATATGGTATTTCATTAATGAAAGTTTTATAATAATATTACAAAACTTTTTTACATTATTATTTACTAATAATTTATATTTTATATAATCAATATTTTATTTTAAATGTCTAAATTTAATTTTTATGGTCAAATATGCTTCGAATCAAATACATACAATATATGTAGATAAGAAGACCACAGACTCCGACGAATGTAAATTTACCTAAAATTTATTGTTAAACTAATGGTTTCATGACTGTAAAAGAATGATAAGATTATTCAATATTTTTTTAAAAATTATAATATTGACTTATAAAATCTAAATTAGAACATTAAAATATGACACGTCACTTTTACTCATTCTGAGTTTTAAATAATTTTGATGAATTTATATAATTTAAAAATAATTTATTAAATAAAATTTTTAAAAAAATTATAATTTTTAAAAAATTATAATACCTTTACCAGCAGCACCAGCTATTCTCTCTATTCGTATCTGCTAAACTTTTTACGTATTTGTTCTTACTTCAACATCAGCCTTGGACTGTCAAACACCAAGGCTGCGTTCATGAGCTTCAAATCAGAAGGAAAAGAAATGAAAAGGAAGGAAAGTGACTGAGTATTTTTTTTTTTAGAGAGTAGAAAAGAGCAAAAAAGAACAGAAAAAGTAGTCTGTTTTCTACTGAAAATTTTAAGTCCAAAATCGAGATGATTTGTGCGGAAAGAAAAACGACATTCTATTTTTTCAATGATAGTCCCGATTTTATCCCACCACAGATCAAACAATCCATTATATACCCTTCTTCTGTTCGTCAGACATCAGCAGGAAGATTAAGTTTGATGCTTCCGGTGAGGTACCTAGTAATTCCGGTGAGGTTCTCCGGTGAAGCTACAGTCCAGCTATTCATGTTCTATGATTTGATTTCAGTACCTTTGCGCCACCAGAACACATCTTTTACATCGGTTGATTCACCGTAACGGTTTTGTCACATAATAAACATTTGAAGGAGGATTGAGATACATCTACTCTGAACAGTCACCTTTTATGCAGAATCAATTGAATCGATCAATTTTGTGGATAATGAAGGGTACATTATATTTTTTCCTTTCTTTTTATTTAAAATTTATGAAAAAAAAAAATAGCGAAAAATATTACATTTTTTTTTCTTAACTTATGAAGAAAAATAATTTCACTTTCTCTTATTTTCTTTTCTTTCATAAATATTAGAACTAATATTCGTTCCATCTCAAATTATAAATATTTTAAAAATATAAAGACTTTAAATTAGATTTCTATTGTAATAATAGCGTTTTATAATAATGCTAAAATAAAAACATATATCTAGAACATACTAAAAAGAATAATTTAACTTGAAGCAAGTCTGAAGTTTAGTCTTTGCAACACAAGCTAGGATATCATAAGAGCATTTTTTATGTATTCACTTCACAATCACATCAACCTATACAGGGTTGTGTATAAATTTCTTATTTACCAGAAGTAAAAATTGACATTTGTGACAAAGAACATTACTTTTATCACTTGGATTAAGAAATTTTTAATATATATATAAAGAGAGTTTTTTTTATACATCTATATGATAAGCAAGAAACTTTGAAAATGCTCGAGGGAGGTTATTGTCTATTTATAGTCATCCCCTTCAACATTCTAAATTGATTGATAAATTGTACTAAAATAAAGTTTTTCGTAGCTCCAGCAATCTGGACCACCTCTTATCAATGGAAGCCAAGTTTTGCTTGCTTAGATCTGCAAAATGGGATATGTAGTAATCCATTAATAGCAAAATATTTTCAAAAATACTAATTAACACACTGTTAATTAGTTTATAAGTAGAAAAACCTTACAATGTATTGTGGGTTCAGTTTTCTCGCACAATTCTGAACATGTATCCTGCAAAAAAAACTTAAGTCAATTCAAGATACTCTGTATGTTCAATTTATTACTCTCTCCATTTTACATAAAGAATCGCATTACAAAATTTCAATTACGTTACATATAGTGAATAATTAGTTTAGTACGTAGTCGTGACATGATAATAGAATTGTGATAGTAAATTTGAGTATTTCGTATCATATAATACTCTATAGTCAATAAACACGGACTCTTATTGTGAAAAAAATAATTTATGAAATTAAACGAAGTGAGTAACTAATTCTAAATTAATCTGCACGTTTTTGTGTATTTGACGCCTTGTTCATACTTTTACGGAGGTAGTGAGCCTCATCGTGTCTTGTACCAACGAATCGAGGTCAACTTCACATCCCGGTTTCACGTAAATCACCTGTAAATTTTAAAATATTTGATAATGCATTAGTGTAAAAAATGCCTAGCGCGCGTGTGTTTAGAGAAAGATATAGAGTTTGGAGACTTAAAGATGGATCATCGCCGCCAAGTTCAGGTAGTTGAGGTGAGTTGCTATTCCTGCTTGATGACAGAACCCACACATTGAAGTTTGTATCAATCTGACATACTCCAGAAAATAGAAAATTAATGAATAATATAATTATTGTGGCCAAGAATATGCAGTCTTTATAGATGAACACTCAGGGAATAACTCTATATATGTTACACAAAAATAATTTAATTTAAAAATTTTACGGTAATTTTAGGATATATTTTTATTATAATGATACCCATAAATATAATGAGCGATCACATTAATATTAGTCGCATAATAGTGAAATTAAGATATTGAACCTAAAGGATAATGTGTCATTTTTTTTAAAACACATTTTTATATATGCGACTATTTTTTATGAAATTTTATGTAGGTGATTTTAAATGCATATTATGTATAGAGAGAATACCAAATGCTTGTATATAGGTAAATTTCCTCATTAATGGAGAACTGAGATACCTGTCTGCAGTATGGGGCAGAGCAGTTGCTGCATTTTCTAGTGAAAGATGTGGTGATCCTTCCATCCACTGAGAGCCCAAATCCCGCGTGCTGTCAAAACAACTCCATGTTTTTATCTAACAGTCAAACATTAAGTTAAGGCTTACGGATCCCAGAGGTTTTACTACTTCTGTTTAGCTTCATTTTCCCATTTCTTGTGTAGTTTAAGATCAGCCTAGCTTGAATGCTGGTGACTTTTCACTTTTTTTGCAGGTACTTTTTACTTCTACCTCTGTAAAAATGAAGCATCGAGAGTCTAAAAAAACGAAGGGTACGTTGAGTACCTTATCAATGCATAGGTTGATGAAAACTTCTGCCTCTCTACCATCATCTTCTGCTAAATCTTCCAACTGAAGGTCTCGGAGCGAGAAATAGTAGTCGCTGTTCCATTTCCCATGCCATTTTCCTTCTGCTGTTGATATTTTGATCAGACGCCGCGAAGCTCGGTGATTCTTTTTCGTTATCTATATAATTAAAAGAATAAATCCAACGTGAGACTACTATATGTAGTAGAATCATATATGAAGTAAGATAATATATCTATGAATCTCCAACTTTCAAATACCACCGGTGGGAGTTCATTTTTTTTAAGTGAAGCTTTTATCTTGGAGGCTTGAAAAGGAAAGTGCAGTGATTTGGTTTCTGTTGGATATGGTCTTCGAATTTGGGTCATGCTCCTTGCTGAGATCCAGTATCCACCATCTGCCATCTCTCTCTCTCTCTCTCCGTCTCTGCTGTTGGTATTCTACATTATTAGCCTTATCTTTAGAACTTATAATTCTGGGACGATGGAGTTCACAAATGGTTTCCTTTATGATATTTTTGTTATTACCAATGTGTCCAGATATTTTTTAGTTTGTCATTTTCCTCCCCAGGCTTTATAGGTTTGTCTTCAGTTTCATCCCAACGAAGAATGAAGAGGGCATAAAAACTTAGCTGGCGGACTAGTTTTGCAACCATGGAAGCATTTTCCATTTTTCCCCTTTCGGTTGTGTCCCAAATCATGTTTGCTTTCTATATCTAACAAGAAAGTAACAAATAAGAGCGAGTTCGACTTTTTTGAAGTGAACTTGGGATATTTCAAATTCAAAATTAGTAAGAATTCACTTTAATTCTCAAATAATGTAGAGCTGATATTTTCTCAAGTATTTTTACAAAATATCTCTCACATAAATTGAGTATGAGTGAGAAGTTACTTTGGAAAATAACATTCCCCACCCATACATATATACATATACTGTTACAAAGCTGACCATTAAGAAGGTGAAAACTGAAAATCCACAGGTTGGAACCTAAAAATTCAATCTAAAATTAGCAATGCCATCCAATTCCGGCGGTTCTGTATTATTGTGCAGCAACAAATATACATCATCATTTAAACAGTCTAGAAACCTCGTGGCATTTTGAAATTTACGGGAAAACAAAGAACAAAGAACAAAACAAAACAAAAGAAGTTTCATTTCTTGTGGCGCTTCCTGAGACTCCAAAAACTTTGCAGAAATCTTGATGCAGAAGACGGGCAATCAAAGAAACGAATAAGATTTCGGATATCTTTTTCCGCAGTCCCACCAACAACTCCATCCTCGATTCCCTGTGATCTTAAATGACTTAAATACGTCTTCCCCTCATATATCAAGAAGAGCTGCTGCCATAGAAGCACGACTAATCCAATCCCCACAGCCAAACTAGCTATAAATAAGTAAACAAGAACAAGAGCTCTCGTGGATAGAAACAGTGCAGAACTCAAGAAAGCAAAAATAATTTCCTTTAGAGTTCCAAAAACTATGTCATGTCTAGAAAAATCTTTCAAAAGTTTTGGAGGTCTAAAATCTAACGGCGGCCAAATTTTGGTAGCAGTATAAGCAGATATTATAGAGATATAAACAGTACTCGTCACTGCTGAGATGAGGAAGAGAATGAAGCTTCGATGATTTGCAGCCCCAACACAATTACCAATCTGCAGATAGTCAAGAAGGTAACCATTTATTATAAAATCCCTATACATAATTTCAGCAATATTTCCACTCATTATTTAGAAAGAGGCAAAAAGTCATAAAAGAGAACTTTTTGAATGAAATTTTTTTTTAAGCATCCCTGCAATACTCTTCTATAAATTATCAGACGATAAACTTCACAAAGTGGAGTCCACTTCTGGTGTATCTGATTAACCCCGAGATGTTGAAGTTCAAAGGTGGAATTCGTTTCCCTGTTCTGATATTTCTAAAATCTAATCATATATGAAATGTCAAATGTTTATCTATAGAATGATAAGTTTACAATGACACAAATTCTCAAGTAATGGACGGCCAAAACTTTAAGTCGCATCCATCACTCCTGGACACACACACACACACACACATATATTTTTCTTTTTTCAGACATAAAGAGACCAATGGCAACTTACAAATGGGCAGTGATGATCCATGTCCAATACACACATTCCACATGATCTGCAGTGATGAGTCCTAGAAGACTTTGGCTTTGAACAATAGATACAGAAGGTATAATTATCAAGACCACCTCTCCCAACTACTGAATAGCTACCCCATGGTATAATTGGCGGAGCACCGGCAGACCGAAATGCCGCTAAGCAATACATGGAAATAGTAGTTACAGACAAGATTATTGCTACACTACAGTTAAAAGCCCCACAAAAGTAACTGACAGAAAAGACCACTGGATATATTGCCCAAATACCGCCACCTGCAGTTCAGGAAAATTTATCAGAAGCAGACATAGAATCTCATGAATATATTAACTTTAAACTTTAAATGTTCTCATATTTAGCCTGGAACTGAATATGACTAGCCATTTCTATCTCTAAAAAGTGCAAGAAAAAATACACCATATATAGCATCTGAAAATCATTTGAATACCATATGAAGCATTTGAAAATCAGCATAACAAAAGAAATTAAAAAGAATGAACTGCACTCCCTTCGTCATATTTTATGTATCCTCTTTCTAAAAAAAGCAAATTGTACAAACAGCATATTTTTGAGAAGCAACTGAGTTAAATTTCTTTTTTTTTTTAAAATCCAAACCTCTATTTTTAGATGCTTAATGATTTTTCTTCTTTTTCTTCTTCTTTTTTTTTTTTTTTTTTACCTACAAAAAAAGAGGCATTGGAGAGGAGGGGAATGAAGGATTTACAGTTCGTT
>JAUMHB010000003.1:196197-206964 GCA_032359685.1 Pittosporum tobira
AAATTTAACAATTATGTTATTTTAAATTAATATAAGTATATTTTAGTTTTTTTAATAAAATAAAACTAAGTTCTTATAATGAAAATTTGAATTTATTTGTATATATGTAAAAACTTAATACTATGATATAATAATGACAATGTTCATACTTTATAGGAAAAAATTTAATAAAATAGTGGTTTTGAATATTTTTAAGAATAAAAAAATTTAAAATTTAAGAAATATATGTGTGTATAATTCAATATGAAAATATTAATTACGCATATATTTTGAAAATAAAAATAAATGTATTATTTTAAAAATAAAATAATAAAAAAATGATAATAATAATTAAATAAAAATATTATAAAAAATGACAAAAAGATATAACATTATGACCACTTTTCAGAAAATAACTTACGGATTTAAATTCGTAAATTATTTTTTAATAACAAAAGAATTTTCTATTGACTTGATTTTCCCTAACATATTTTACAAAGGAAAATCTGGAAAACAAATAGAGCCCAGACTCACCTAGCACTCGTTCGGTAACAGCTTATACAATGCTTAGAGATCATGAAAGTCAAGTGCAGTAAAAAAAACCATATTTAATAGACTTAAATATATAATTAAAAAATTGAATTTACATCTTAAATTCAACTTTTATTTTTTTTTTTAAATTTGTTTTAACATGCAAACTAAGTTTAAGAAGCTCTACCTAGCAAGCCCTTGTGTGTAGAACCTAAAGGTCATACACCAGTCGAATCAACTTTTATTTTTTTTTTTAAATTTGTTTTAACCTGCAAACTAAGTTTAAGAAGCTCTACCTAGCAAGCCCTTGTGTGTAGAACCTAAAGGTCATACACCAGTCGAATCAGATAACGAAAACCAAAGCTCCTTCAATTTTGAGGACCACCTTTTAGACAACTTTCGTTATACACACGGCAGATTTGGTTAATCAAACTTTAACAACGAAGCTTGACTATACACACAGAAGAGAAGATGTATTAAGCAATCTACAAAACGGTGTTAATATGGAGTGCCTTGAGCAGTGACGTAGCCATCTGCTTCACCAACACTTGGCCACCAGAAGTCTGCCCATCTCGGCGTTCCTCAATCAGATTCTGGAGTTTCTGAGGCAAGTCATTCTCCACAATCAGCTGCTTTGGACGTGGGTGATGCTCATATACAGCCTGACCAATGACCAAAGTAAAAAAATTAAAATTTAAAAATAAATAAAGTAAGTAAGCTAGCCATCAATAGTTTGATGTATAACACGTACAGTAGATTCCAGTTTTACTCGGAATAATATCACGTTAAAACATAATCATGATCAAACCATAAGATATAAAAACCAAATTATTCCACATTAAATCACCAAGACTTTTTACTATAGAGAAATTGTTAACATGAAGAATTTATTTTCATGGTATGCTAATTAGAAAAGCAAAGTATAAACTGGAATTTCAACCTTTATTAGTTTGAGCAAATTGAGGCGAGCAATAGCATCCTGATGGTCAAGTCTTGATATGAGTAATGGCGTCAAACCATTAACAGCCAAAATAGTATTTATTCGGGATGATTTCCTGCTTCATAAAAACAATATATTGGTCACACAAAAAATTGTGGTATTTATGTACCAACAGGTGTCTGTGTGTTATTTATGTACTGACAGGTTGGAGTTGACTTACGTAATGATTTTCAAGAACGGCTCCAATATATGCAGAAAATGCGGTTCTGGACAGCACTGGAAGAACTTGACCAATTTCTGAACAGCTTCTTTTTTCAATAGAGCTTGCTCCACTTTCTTCTTGTCATTGTCATGCGCCAGGCAAACAGCAATAGAATCTAACGCGGTCACAGACCAAAACTCATCTTCAAGTAAGTTCAGGTACACATCCAAACCTCCGTGGGCCCTTAACTGCTCCCTCGAGTTACGTGATGCATGTGCCATGTCACAGAGCAGGGGTAACGCATATTGCCTCAATGGAGAATCTGATACGATAAAATGCATCAAGTGTGGGATGATTCCGTTTTCCGCTGCATGTTCCTGTCTCTTCTTATATATCTTGCAGAGATTGAATAGCGCATTGAGGACCTGAACAGTAAACAAAATTAGAAAACATTCAAAGTGCAAGTGGTTTAGTTTTAGAACTTTCCTTTCTGCGACAAGTTTAAAATGCTCACCTCATGATGGATTTGAGATACCAATGGACCATCTTTGATATCAAGGTTAGGGATCAAATGTTTAATCGCATCTGCTCGATGAAGATTCTCTAAGCAGTGTGGATCCGTTGAAAGATGATTAATGCACTTCAATAACTAGAAAATAATAGAAACAAGAGTTAGAAGGAGAATTCAGAATTTAATAGAGCTTAAAACACAAAGTTCAGAAATAAAGTTATTACTGTGTTACCTTCAAAAGAATAGCCGAGTCTATCTTATTGAACATCTGAAAAATACGACTGAGCATGCTTTGACTACACATGTAGAACTTTACAGTTGTGTCTGACCCTGCAAACTCAAGTAGAAGGTCTGCCACCTTTTCTAGGTATTCTCGGGCAACATCAGCATTCCAAGGTGGGACCATATGGGAAAGTAATCCAGATGAAGTTGCACTCCCGGGTCTAGCATTTAGTACTCCAGAACCGGAAAGTACTCCAGATGCTCTCTGAGATGCAATTCCAGGTGTCTCACCAGCTCCCTTATTAGCTGCTGTGGGTCCTACCTTCTTATTGTCAATTTTTTGTGAGCTTCTAGGCATAGATTCCGTGGTTGCATTATCTCTTCCACGTCCAGAGACCTCTGTGAAATTATGATACCCTTGTTAGAAATATAATCCAGTGGCAAACATAAAATAATATCGTAAAATTAGGGAAAACCAAAATAGAAACTAGGATGTTTAAGTTGGGTCAGAGGGAGTACAATAATATGCACCTGCAAATTCAGCCATCAAGAAATCGAGCCCATTTGATTTCCTCTCATTGGATGCTGGTAGTATACTTTCATGCTTTTCGAACCCGGTGAGATGACGTACATACTCAAGCTCGCCAGAGATATGTCGAGAAGGGGGTTCCTTGTCCAACAAGCTGAGAAGAGGTCGAACATTTTCTTGCTGACTCATTGTAGCAGAAAGTCCATTCGAATTACCATCAGTCAATTTCAGCAGCCTGTCTGTGGAAATTCTGTTCACATTTGAACCTCGTTGCTGTCTATGGTCAAATTCTGCTTGCAAAGGATGCACAAGTTTGTCCAAAGAGATTGAATCCGGTGATCTTGAAGCAACAGGATCTTCTACAAAGGATGTACTTGATTGAGGTCTACCATTATCAAGATGAGAAAATCTTGAATCGGGTGAATTATCAATTACTCCATTCTTAACCTTAAGATTATCAGGAAGCTCAAGTCCATAAGACGGTGCCTCACTTTGAAAAAATGCAGAGTTTCCAGGATCTAATAGACCAGACCTCGGACGTAAAATCAAACCATCAACTGGAAAACCACTACCTCCTCCACCAGATACGGAAGATAGTCGAGTTGCCTCATTCAAGCTATAAAGAGTGTTGATGAGCCTAAGTAAAATTCCATTCTTCGCAGCTACACGACAAAAATCGTTCCTAGGAGTCGACTGTTGTAGCTTTAATACCTGCCATAAACCATCAATCGCCAGATGAACCATTTCCCTGCATGCCATTGACCATTTGAATAACTATTTTTAATAAGAATAATAACATGAAACGAAAGAACATGCATCTGAAAAATGGAAATACGGTATGTGAAGCAGACAACTTCGAACAAAATGTAAATAAAACATCTATAACAGCCTGTATTTCAAAAAGAACTAACTGCTTCACTCCGAACAATATAGAACTACCAACCTGTACTTCGCATAATCAGCCTCGAGAAAGCCCACGAGAATAGGTATCCCACGGCAAGCAATAAACATATGCAAAGTCAAGGAGCTGCATGGAAAAGCCTATGAAAGTCAACCCAGATTCTTTATACTCTGAAGTAAAGAGCCAATGGAAGCAGTAGAAGGTGTAAACCTTGACTGACAAAGCTGCTGCAAGAAATAAGCTGCTTCCATACGAATCTCTCGAGGACGCTCAGGTACGGCAAAGCTCATGACCACCGGGACCTGTGATGAAAAATATTTTTAACTTCAACTGCAAACTGGTACTCGAACTTAGTACTGCTAATGCATAATTTATTTTTATTTTTTTCTGGCCATCAAAAAATGGAATGGACTGCATTTACTAATATTATCCAAATAATTCAATGACTACAAACTCCACTTCCCACAATAGGTCACGACGCCTATGCTACTTATTTAATAATGTCAAACCCGAGAGGGTGAGAGCACAAAAGACACGCAATACTTACGAGGCCAACAAGACAAGCATTTTCCTGAAAATCAGTGTTATCCTTGATTATCTGATTCAGAACTTGAAGCACTGAACATATAACCTGCATTTTAAGAAGAAAAAAAAAAAAAGAACAGCTGTGAAATTAACAGCTAGGTTAATAAGTTAAAATGTTTGAGAAAACCAAGAATGACATACACGAGTTCTGGGAACCTCGAGTAACTCCATTAGAGGGAGCAAACCATGCTGGGTAATGAAGACAAATTTTTGATCAGGACGTTGATGAAAGAAAGCTTTTAACTTCTGGCAAGAAGATACAATCACATCTTCTGTTTCGTCTGGCCTCAGTGACGAAATTAATCTGCTGAATTCAACGGCCTACAGGGTGGTAGTTGTCAATATAACAGTAAATAATAAACAAACAAGTCATAGAGCCAAAACAACAAAAAGAGGAGTACCTGTAGATGAAAAAGATTTTCTGCAGGCAACTTATCATCAAAGCCCTGAGAAGCAAAAACAATCAAAAAGAACTGTCACGGCCAAAGACATCGAACAACAATTTATCATTTTTCGATAAAAGAAGAAATTTTATTAGATGAAAAGAGGGAATAAAATCATAGGGAAGGAAAAGATTTTCACCCCCCTATAACAAGCTGAAAATCAATTATCTCCCATCAATTTTAGAATAATAATATATTTAGAAATTTAAGTCAATACAGCAACCAAATACACTAAGATATCAAGCTTACCAAACCATCGATATCAATTTCATCTTCCTTGAGAGCACCCATAACCATACGAAGTAAATCCCCACCATTTGTCTGCCCCGACTCGTTCTCCATTTGTTTTTGAGCAATTGTTGCCCTTAACTTTGTTGCCAGGTCATTCTTCCCACCATCAGTTTCATTGCCTTGATTCACCTCTGAGGAGTTTGCAGATGTTGATGCTTTAGCTGCCTGGTCCTCCGGAGTTTTATCCAACGGATGGAATAAGTCTTCCAAGGAAGCATCACCAGGAGTGTCACTAAATTTACTTAGCTCATTTTCTCCCAAGGTTGTTGATGCCTTCGAAGCCTTGACAAATGGCCATCCCAAGAATCCATGAGAATGGCGTAAATCAATTTCAACTTTGAAAAGATACTACTCGTTAACAACAATAGTAATTACTACTAACTCCACCCTAAATAGTTAAATACAAATAGCAATAAATAGCTAAACTTTACCTTTTGCAGACTATAATCTTGACTCTTCGGAGCAGAACTAGATGAACTATGTTCAACCTGAAAAGAACTTCCCTTTACTTCAACGTTTCTGGCAACAAAGTTTTTCCTCCTTGAATCAGGAGATGCCAGCTCACCATTATTCAGTACTTTCTCCAGGGCACCCGCGTTAGATGGCTCATCAAGGTCTGCTGATGTGGTAGCCTCACCATTAGAAGATGTTCTAACGGAACTTGTTTGTATTGATGGCTTTTCATGGAGCGATAATGTAGGAACTTGATCAGAGACATCTTCTTCAGGGCTGTCAGCTCTTTCCTCGACCGGATCATATATGGCATTCTTGTCCTCACTAGACTTGTCGATATCAGCAGCCTTTGTCGATAACAATTCTGTTACAGAATCCTGAAACTCAAGACGGTCAATAAAAATGAAATGCAGAGATATCAACATAGGGTATACTTACTACAAAAGCATGTCTCGAACCTAACCAACACACAATGTGAAAGCAGATTACTATAATTAGAGTAACATATAATAATATTTACTAACCAAAAAAAAGACATATAATAAGATTACGTTAATAATGGTCTAGATTACAGAAAAACAGTATCTAGTTAGGGGGAAATTACTTTAGCTTTCATGCCAGACTTCTCTCTGACCTGATAACTAGTATCACCTCCCCACCCAGGACTTTCAACAGTCCCCTGATCATCCCCATTACATGTCACCGTGTTCTCTAAACCATCTTCCTCTTTTTTTCTAAAAAAGATGAGAATCTTCAGATATTAAACAAACATATTTCCAATAAATATGAAATGCATTATGTTCCAAACTATAAGAGCATTTTACTACAAAGTTAAATATTAAGAAAAATATTTATCCATTTGAGTCAAAAATTGATACAACTCACTATTAATAGATTATCCACGTGAGTTTTTATTCATATTCATTTTTGAACATTTCATAACCAGCGTGTTTAGAAAAAGTATAATCGTAAGAGCAAAATAAGTTTTAATAATCACACACAAACAATACATGGTGAAAGATAATTTAATAGGTCTGGAGCAATTTTTCGAAGATTATTGGGATTGATAGCGTAGAGGAAGGGACATGAGAAAAAATCATTGAATTTGGAGTGAAAGTGTGTTCGAAAATTCATTTTGCTCTTATATTTTGGAACGGAGAGTCTACTTTAAATGCTCTCTCCGTCCTCAAAAGGATGGCTTAAGTACAAAGGTCATACATATTAAGAAAGTGAAACAAAAGGAGAGAGAAAAAAATAACTTCCAAGTTTCCTCTTGTTCTTGAGAAAAAGGACATTTTGTAATGGGTCCAATGCATTTATGACACAAGTGGGGATATGACAATCTATAGTCCATGTTTTACTTTGATCTTTTGTACTTCAGCCATTCTTTGGAGGACAAAAAAGTTTGAACAGAAAGGAAGGGTTCATCATGTCTACCTCAATGTTCCACTATGCCGAAGGGAAGACTGTAAAACACGCCTTGAGTTTTGTATCCATGGGTGCGAAAGCAGTGTCTTCGCATCAGGCCTCTGCCTAGCATCCTGAAACATACTTCTTCATTTAAATACAAGCAAAAGAGAATTACGGATACCCTACATAATATTTTGCAACTAGGCCATAGACCAGGTAAAATGGGAAGGCAAGCAAGTTGCTGACAGCTCAACTCAACAATCGTATATGGAAAAGGCGAGAACACAGTATAAATAACTTAGAATTGTAAAACTAATGAGTTTGATATTTCATTAACCTACCTTTTTAAAGCACTGACGCAGAAAATCAGTTATGGCAGGAGAAAGACTATCTGGTATTGGAGGATGCTCATCCTGAAAGAACAAGAAAACAAATATAGTAACTCTTGCCACCCAGAGGCTCGGAAATTGAATTTTAGTGATCTCAAGGAGCTTCCATAACTGATTAGAACACTTCAAGATAATACTACCATTACGAAAGTAGTATTACTTCCTCAATTCCTCATCACAATAACAAATTATATGAGTGATAATAGAGAACCTGCACAATCCGAAAGAGAGCTGGCATGGGCTGCAGATCATAGTATGGAGGTACACATGTAAGAAGCTCAATCACAGTGCATCCAACACTCCATATGTCAGATGCGGCACAAACTCCCGACATTTCAATCACCTGAATCATATTCACAGGAAAGGAAAGAAACTAAATCTCAATGTTCAAACTTCAAGGTACCTTCAGATATAATTGTTGAACACGTAGGTTCATCAATTTAGATTACGCAATTAGATCCATATTCTAAAAGCATAACAATTGTAATATCAATGCAATATTTGTGAAGACAAATCCCAAGTTTCTTAACCAACTACTGTGCAAGACAAAGTACAAGTATAGAATATTCTATTGTTTTTAATAGTAAAAGATAAAAATAAAAAAGAACTCCAGAACCCTCTCCCCCCACTGGACGTACCTCAGGGGCCATCCAATATGGTGTCCCAACAACAGAATGTGTATTAACATCTGCCTCAGTTAATTTCGTTGCAACTCCAAAATCTGCAAGTTTCACAAGTCCCTGAAAGCATATATATTAGCATGTGAAAGTAATTCGACGAGCCAGGTCCAGAAAACTACCCAAGTATAATCTAATTTCGGAATACTTATCAAAAGATAATTAAGAAAAATGAATCCTATAAAATCAAAAGATAATAAAATGAAACATCAGATAATAATCAAAAGATGATAATCAAATATAAAATGAAACCTATGGAAACACATGGAAAACCTCATGAAACATCAGATAATACATGTGCCCATGCACCAATAGCCATGTGTTAAGACCCTTATTACTGTCTGAAATGGCAAAGAAAGCAAGCCATGGCAATTTCATGGTGTCAAATTAAAGATACCTCTTTAGTAGTCAATATATTTGCGCCCTTAATATCCCGATGAATTACACCTTGTTCATGCAGATAAACTAGACCTTCCAAAACCTGGTCCCAAGCATAAGCCCATCAAAATAAGAGCCAGAATGAAAGCAAAAACACTAAGAGGTCTCATTAACAAACCTGTGCTATATAAACAGCGACCAGTGATTCGGGAAATGGCCCAAATTTATTTGGCTTAATAATGGTTGCAAGTGAACCATTCTCCACATACCTTACAAAACAATTTAGTACTAATCAGAACCGCAGAAAAATAGCTTTGTGAACCAAAATTCAAACGTTACCAACTTTGACTGTGGGTTCTCTATCATGTTAACAGTACATAATATTAGAAATACGGACAGTTCTAGCATACTTACTCTAGAATTATGTGAAGATGGCTCTTTGTCTTTAAAGATCCAAGATATTTCACAATGTTTTTGTGGTTCAGATTCTGACACAGGTAAGAGAAAGGAACAATGCATCAAGTCAAAAAGTATAATGTTTATTTTTTGTTTTTATTTTCTTGATAGAATACAGTGTGAATACACATTGCTATATCCAGTTGTATGGTTCGGTTCAGTAAGAAAATCAAGTCAACATATGCCTATACAAAAATGTAATCTTGCATGCGTAAGATTAGAAAGTCAAACTGATTTGCATCTAATTTAACGAAAATCTAGACTTTCTGAACCAGAATGCTTTCGTGCATTCAGAATTGGATCTAACTAGGGAGAAGGAAAGCACTAAAGCCAAATGCAACAGATACTTTAGAAGAGGTAATTATCTCGAAACATAAAAGATTATAAAGTGTCATCCATAAGCAGGAATGGAAATATACAAAGTTTTCTTTATTTTTGACGAGTACAACCAAGAAAGAGAAAAATCTCACCTTGAGCAAATCAATCTCTTGCTGATACATTCATGGACCCCATCAATGACGTAATAACACAAAAGAGAGAAGCAACTGGTCAGTACACTAAAAGAGGAAGAAAACACACTATACTGGGGGGAAAAAATACACCCAAGAATTGAATAAAATAAGAAATGACAAAAATTCCTATGATAAGATAATAAAGCGCTAGCAATCAAATAAAAACTGAGTGGGCTTTGGTATTTGGAATTAGGACCACATTGTCTGGACTCTGGAATACATGCATCTCTAATTCTTATCACAATGACATCATTTAAGGAAGCAAATATTACAGAAGAAGAAGGTGGAGATAAGCTACAACTGTTCTTTCTTTCTTTCTTCTTTATGTGCTTCTACTCTAAAAATACACAACCACCATCCGTGAAAGTAGGAAATAAGAATTTATAAAAACAATGAGCAGAATCATACCATGATAACATTGAGATCCTCCTGATCGATGTTATCCAAAGAAACTTGTTTAATTGCAACAAAATCTCCATCGTCCAAATCCAAACCCTTGTAAACTCGACCATAAGCTCCCTTCCCAATCTCATCGCCAAGCATCTTATATGGAAAAGTTATACTTAGAACCAGGAATAATATCCGACATAATTGAAATTGAATACACAAAATTAAACCCCACAATCATAGAAAATACCAAACAAGTTAGAAATAAATATTTGCATTTTTTTGAGTCAGCCACATTAGAGACTCAGATTGAACTCAGATCATCAAAAATAATCTTGCGGCAGAAAAGAAGATATACTCCCTTGGATTGTTAGATGGGTTCTGCCCTTTTGCTGTTTACAGGCTAGAGGTGACCAAACAATCAACAAGTGAGCACTTGACCATAGCACCTAGCACGACGGTTGTGCTAGTTTTCAATTAATTAAGGCCATTATCAGTGATGGTCACTACAAGTGATATGTGTAGCCTGACCACACGTTAAATATCTTACATTAAGTGGATAAATTAAGTTGGCATGCTTTGCATTTGCCGACACTTATTGCAAGGAGCCATGGTGTTTCTTGACTTCTTGTCACAAAAATGAAAATGCTAACAAAATTTATAAATCACATTGACTTAACATTATGTGAGTCATGCAAAAGTGAAATTTAACAGATAAGCTTTCCTGTCCCTTTATATATATATTTTTTGATAAGTGAGATATTAATTGGAAACGCCAAAAGGGGGCGAACTGAGTAGTTAGCCACACCATCCAGTATAAAATTTTTGAAAATCACTTCCTGTATATAGCATTACAATATATATATATATATATATATATATATATATATATATGGTCCATGTCCATAGCTATCGTTAGTTGTGGAGCTGTAGTTGTCGAACACATCTTGACGGTCCAAAACAATATCAAA